>JAVHNF010056831.1:0-10721 GCA_034783455.1 Micropsitta finschii
GTTATGGGTGACATTTCTGTTGGGCCAGATCCAGGTCAGACGCTGGAGGAACCTCTTTCTAAACACTGTTGTTTAGTGCTCAGCTACTGGTAGCTTCTCTCCAAATGCCACTTTATGGATGGAGATACCCAGCCCATCTGATGTCTGACCTAGACAGATGGGTTTAGACCAGGTTCCCTTAGCTACCCTGAGCATGTGCCAAACCAGACTTGGTTGAAGCCTTCCTCAGTTCAAACTGTGTCATTTCCTGATTCTTCCTTTCTTCCTCAGACCTTTAAGCTCTTTAGCATCCAAAAAAGGATATCGGATTGCCTTAACAAGGCCTTTTTGGTGATAGTCTTGAGCTAGCTATTGGTTTTCTTCTAGGTGATTATTTGATTTAGAGTTCTGTTCTTGATTGCTGATAAGGTATCCAGCTTCCCTGTCTTCTGCTCCTTTTTTCTGCTGCTTTAATTAAGCACTGTATATTTGGCCTCTTTAGAGGTCTTTTCTAAGGTAACAGCTGATATCTTGAATTATTTGTCAGTTTTTTAGCATACATAACAATAAAGTTTATGAAGCCAAGGCAGTTTGAAAATACCTAAGTCCTTTAATTGACATCCTTGTAATCTGTTCCAGATAAAGTTCTAAACCCTCCCCTCTTTTCTCCTCATGTTAGCCAACTACCAACAGGTCTTCTAGTGAAAGCTGGTGTAAAAAGACATCCCTTGTGCTCCTGTTGATGTCCTTTTTCCACTCTCTGGTAAGCCAGCAGTCCCTTTGGTTGTCATTCTACTGTTCCTTTATTTATAAAATGTATTTCTTGCTGCTTATTGCATTTTTCGCTAGTTTTCTCCTGTTCTGTGTTGGAACATTACTGATTTTATTTCTAAATGTTTATGCTGTACGTTTATACTTGTCTTTGGCAGCCTCACCTGAATCTTTCATCCCTCAGGCTTTCTTCTTTCATTTGAGGTCAGTGAAGTGCTTGTGCTTTAACCACTGGGCCCTTTTCACACTCCCCCTCTTCAGGGGGATTAGGACCTGTGTCCTTAACTGCAGTTATTTAAGATTCTGCCAAGCTCTTCTTAACATCTTTTCCCCTTGGGTTTGTGTTGTCTCTCTTAGTCTACCAATGATGTGAATTTGTTACCCTGTTGTCTTGAATGGGGTGTTCCTCACAAAGCCCTCTCCTGTACCTGATCTTCCTCATTTGCGGTTGAGAATAAATTCCCACTATGAAAGCTCCTGTGTTTGTCTTCTGCTTTTGGTCATGACCAAAGGGTTTTTTTCTTTCCTGCAGGTATCTGAATCTTGAAGTAAATGTATGAATCCTGGGTGTTTGAAACAATTCTTCCCTTTTTCTGGCCCCTTTCTCACTGTGTGTTGTGCATGAGGCATCCTCTTTGAGCAGAATCTCGGGCACTCTCTATGCTCAAGTACATGCTATGAATCCTGAAGGCAGCAGTAATAAGGTGTGACAGAAGTTGATTGCCCTGAGTTTTACTCCTTAAAAATGTGCAGAGTCAAGTCTGTGGTGGTTCTACTGACACTGGGATTGAATTTACCAAATTCACTGATGTAAATACATCCTGACTGTATGTATTGGAGACCTACTTGGAGTGTGTATGTATATGCATTTATTCAGCAGCTCGTTGATTGTAATTGATGAAGACAAGGGGTGGGAGGGCAGAACCGTTAACTTTCTGGGGGATGCTAGCAATAGATACTGTAAGGGAATTAAGTATCTTATTAAACTTGGTTAACTGGACATGCTGACAATTCCTGAAATATCATTTGCTGCTCAGTGCTTTCACAGTGAAGGTACCATTAGGAGGCACCTTCATAAGGAATTTGTTTAACAGCATTGAGTATCTCAAAGCTAGGAGTAGTTACTTGGAGGGAAATCCCAGTTCTCAAGCACTGCATAGCTGTCACTTAGCTCTCAAGCAGTGCATAGCTGTCATTTCTCCCTGTGACAGTACCACAGCAATTTCTTGGATAATAATACTCTGGGTTAACCCTATGGCTGATGCACATGCTTAACATTGATAATGAGCCTGAGCATAATGGCTGCTTTCTCTCAGTAACCCAATTTTTGACCGTTTGGGAGTGTGGTAGGGAAAGCAGGTAAACAAGTTATCTTCTGCTGCTGGTGCTACACAGTTGGGAGGCAGACGGTGTTGAGGTTGTTGGGAGAAGCAGGCTGT
This sequence comes from Micropsitta finschii, assembly GCA_034783455.1. NCBI lineage: Eukaryota > Metazoa > Chordata > Aves > Psittaciformes > Psittacidae > Micropsitta > Micropsitta finschii. The sequence continues at coordinate 2,190 of JAVHNF010056831.1, forward strand.
AGGATTGAGTCTGGCCGTCAACTGCAAACCAGGGTGTTGCTGGAAACCCATTCTCAGTCCTGCTGTTGTCAGCTTGTGAGCAGTGAAGAATAAGAGGAAAATATTTGGAAGGCAGCTTTCCACAGGTAAGGAAGGCTTAGCTCCAGCTTACGGCTGCCCAGGCAGCAAACTGAACAGACTTCAGGCCAGGGAGTTCAAAATGGAAGAGGGTGTTCAGTCTGAAAGCACGAGGAGGGAGGTGGTAGCCATTTGCCAGGAAACAGAAAAGGGATGAGATTAGGTGGTAATTTAGGATTGATACAAATGACTGAAGACAATAGAATATGTGCTGAAGTTAGCACCCAAGATGAATTTGTGCGTTTATCAGAAGACATGCACACTGTATATAGCTTTCATTATTATGCTTCAATTTTGACTTTACACTTCTGGTTCCATCTTCATTATCTGTCTGCCTCACAAGGAGAAAGATGATTTTATGTTAAGCACAACAGCAACTGTATTTTAATCACGCTGGTTTATCCTTAATGTTGGCATGATGGTGTTTATTGTATGTGGAGCTGTAAGAAATTGTACAGAAATGTTGCCTTAAGTAGGTGAACAACGCTATAGAGTCTGTGGATTCACTGCCAACACTTGCATAATTGTCCATTACTACTTCTTAAGAACAGCTCTTCTGCTCTTAGCATTGCCAGCATGGGGCCCTTAAGAACACCATTTTGGGTGGAAGGAAACACAGTTGTAATCAAAACAATGATTACCATCACATTAATTTAAATGCAGAAGGAGAAACTAATGTGTGCTCCAAAGGGATGTAAAAAAATTACAAGTAATTCCTGGTTTTGAGGTTAGGTTTCTGATGTCCATGGGGAAAAAGTTAATTTCTTACCTTTCACTTTCAAGTGAATATTTTTGTATTCATTTCTCACTCTGCATTTAAATGAATGTAATAGTAATCATTGTTTTGATTACAGTTGTGCTTCCTTTCCCCTATAATGGTGTTCTTGAGTACCCCATGCTGGTAGAACTAAGAGCAGGGGAGCTATTCTTAAGGAGGAATAATGGACAATTATGGGAACATTAATAGTGAATCTATGAACTTCTTAGGACTTCTCAGCTCTTACAGAATACTTCTTTTTCTCTTCCTCAGAGATGTGGGGAAACTCCCCAATAGTCTTAACCTAATCATGCAAAGTTACATTTTGCTGTTCTCAATCAAGCCCTTGCTAACAGCAACTGGAGATCTTGTCTTGATTTGTCACAAAAGAATTACAAGCAGATCTCTGTTCCAGTCAGCTGGACTTCAGTATTTTTGTGTGTAATTCTTAAATACCAAGCTGCAGCAATACTCTATAACTGTCAGCATAAATGCAGACTTTTATACCGTTAGCAACGGGTGATGACATGCTGTATGAAGAACACGTTCCCCGTCTCTGCCGTCCTTCCTTTCTCCCGCTCTCCATCCACACATTCCTTTCAATATTATTCCCATTGTTATTTTTCGTAGCAGGCATCATACCTGGGAGCAAGGGATTAAACAATAATTTCATTTGGCAACAGGCAGGCAGCATCAGAACTGGAATCCTTTCTGTTCTTTGCTAATATTAATGTTGGTAAAGCATTATCAGGAGGTAGTTGGTTGACTGGAAACTTCCATATAAATAAAGGAGGGTTTATTTGGTTAGAGTTGTTTCATAAAACATTTAACTCTACAGGAGCAGCAACACTGCAAAAATATTCTATACATAAGTTTTAAAATGCTTTTTATGCTGATTCTTATTTTAAAACCAAAAGACACTAGAAATATAATGCATTTTATTTAGAATTATGGTGCTAGTTGGGGTGGCTGTCAGTACAAAGGCTAATGCTATTTATTAAGGTCCTGGTTTTATTTAATAGCCAGATGAATGGAACAGTTAATAAAAGAAATATTGCTTTATTCCCTGACATTTATGTCCTTGGTTTCCAATAAAGAATTGAAATTATGAATAGTTGATGGTTTAAATTGATGTTTTATGTTGAACGCTAGCTATAATTTCCCCTCTGAGGATTGTAATACCGAGAAACAGATGGTTTTTCACAGTAACAAATTGCTGTGTGTGTACTGTATATAGAGCTGGCTTTCAGATCCTTTCACCTTCAGCGCTGCGCAGTCACTGCATCAGACCCGAGCGAGAGGCAGCCTCTGCGAAAAGGGCTTCCTGGCTCTTCACAGCACAAAGTCAACGCCGTAGGAAACGCGACCTGTTTTTTCAGGTGCGACAGAGATAGGAGAGCTGCTGCTGAAACGGCTCTATTGAAACTTGGGATGAACAACTCAGTAGTATAAACACCAAAGTTCTTGGCTATTCCCCGGGTTGAAGATGCGTGCTGAGCCTCGTGCCTTTCAGTGTGCTCTGGCAGGCTGGGCTTCCTTCTGTGATCCTGTTGGAGATGGAAGTTTTGGGAAACTAAGGAGTAGTAGCGGTGGGGAAAGGATCAAGTACATTTGAAGCTAAACAGGCAACTTGAGGCCAGGCCCAGCGGTTTCTTTGTGGTAGCTTCATACTGAATTTCTGAATGCATCAAGTTCACAGTGTCTTGAGGTTTTATTGACATTTGGCCCAAAGTAAATGAGCACTAAATGCTCTTGTTTATATATTGTTCAACTGTTCTTCAATAATTGTTACTGCGGGGAAGTGGTATGAAGATGGTTAGTGGAGAGTTTGGCAATCCACATTAAAAATACACCTTTTTGTAAGTTAATTATTGGGGGAGCTGGTTAGTAATTATCACTGTTAAATTTTCTCCACTAAGATTTACATGTAGTATTTGGATTAAGAGTCACTGTAAGCTCTATTTAAAGGCAGAAAGAAGGAAATGGGGGGATGAAAAGGTTCGAACAAAGGGAGGGACTGGGACCAAGTCATGCTTCTTCACAGCTTGGTGGTGTGATGCCACTGTTGGACTCCAAAGTGCTGCTTCTATCAGCAGAATGGGTATTTTGGTCTTCACAAACGCGTCTGTGACAAATCATGTTATCGACATGCATTTAAAATGCACAGGCTTCAACTTGAAAACAGCAGCTACCACGTAAAAGACATTAACTGTTCAAAGTTTAATTGCGTAGATCATAGGATTACATTTTTAGTATTAATTTTATAAGAGCTCTTTTAAGGGGTCATAAACTGCTTTCAAAATCCTCTTCTCCATGTGAGCCTGAGAAATCACTACTTACTAAATCTCAGAGTCCCAAGACTTTTATATGTCCTACAAGATTTGGATCTGAGCGTGGTTATTTCATACCGTGACTGTAAACCAGTAGTAAACTCTAATTTTTGCAAAGCAGTGAGCTTGCTGGAATGTAATGGCATGTTGACAATCAGAGCTGGTTAACTAAATGTTAGTTACCCTAGTTTTTCTAGTTGTTCTGCTAATGGCTTGTATTCAAAGCAGTGAAGAAATGCATCAGAAATCCTGCCCTTCACTGTTTTCCCCTTTTGGCTTAATGTCAGGAAATGGCACATTACTGCAATTTGTCTGGCTCTGTACCATTGCTAACAGAGATAAAGCTCTAAGAACACTGAGAGGCTGGAGCTGGAACTAAGTGTGGCCATTGACAAGGGCAGCAAAGGTCAGAAAAGGTTAAGATTGTTGGGAAAGCCATTTCATGTGTATCAACTCAGTTGTTTAATAAGTTACCTGGAACCAGTTTCTGGCAGTTTGCAACACGGAGCTTAAGCAGGAAAACTCAACAGGAATCCCATCTGAAGTAACTGTAGCATGGGTTTTAATTTAAAAGAAAGCTTGCTGGGACCAGCTTTGCAGAGCTTGTGTTGTAATGCGAAAGTTACAGTCATAATAATTTAGAAGCAGTCTTTTTGTCCGTAGTTTCTAAGGATCACTTGATTAAAAAACCCAAGGCACGGCTGTCACGTTGTTTTCTACTGCGAAAGAATGGTTAGGTAAAGGTAAGCAACTGTAGAAATGGGATCAACCAAGAGGTGAGCAAGAGCCCGCAGTGTTTTGAAATTGGTGCTGAGAGACATTAATAAACTTTCTTTCTTAGGTCTTGCCCTGAGGAATATTGTGCTAACGGAGCTAGGTTTAACTTCAGATGAGGGGAAAATGGGAGAGAAGGTAGAGGGAGGATCAGGAGATCCCTACCTGCAGGCAGAACAAACTTACACTGGTTTGTGTGTTGTCTTTAGCTACAGCTTTGGTTCCTTGAAATTGACACAAATCTCATTAAAAATGAAACATATTTCAGGCAATGTGAAGTGCTAAAGGAAGTGTTCTCCCAGTTTTTAGGGCCTTTTTTTCTTTTCCTTACTATTATTTCTCCTTTCCCTTTCTTCCTCCTTTTGGCCTGGGAATGTTGTCCAGGCAGAATTCATGAAGGTTGGCTCTCTGCCCAGCATTTGCCTGGTGCCCTGGTCTGAGCAGGAAATCCCAGGCAGAGCCCAGCCACGCATGTGCAGATCAACTCGACTGCACATGCATCATGAGCCTGAAGTGGTCCGTCCCTGACAGAAGCCTTACGTATGTGCTGTGAACAGGAGTCTCTGATGGGTTCTGTAACACGCGAGGCTCACTGCATGCTCTCTAACTGTGTGCAGCACATGTGGAGCAGGTCCAGCTTCAATCCTGGCAGCTGCCCCGAGCAGTGCGTGTGAATAGAAAATTGCAAACAGAAATATAATGTTCCTAGTCATGTTTATTTTCTTTAATTCACATAGTCCTTTTGTAGCTCTCTGGATGAAAGGTAACGTTGTAAGTTAGTGCTTCCTGTGGCTTGAACACCCATGAGTGTATCAGCTCTTAAGAACTGGTTGAATGGAGAATATTGGTAAGCTTTTGATTTATTAAATCCTCTGTCTTTTGGTTCAAAAGCACTCCATAGCTTTTAATTAATTTAATTAATTTTGATCACTTTGATAAGTCATTTGTGGCATATGTTGGACAGCATTAACCAGTTATTTTCATTTCAGAAACATGACGTTTCATGCCAAATAAATCAGCACTTCCTTTTTCCTTAAAAGTTACATCTGTCGATGATTTATTTACATAGGAAAACACCCTATAAGTAACAAGTGAATATTGCTTCAATTTGCATTGTTATCCTTCCCCAAGAAGTCTAGGTGTGGGGGCTTCCAGCTCTTGCTGGAGAATTGGCAAAGCTCTCATACAGGGGAGACTGAACAAAATGTGCTAAACCACACATTTGTATGTAATAAATTGGAGGTATTAGGCAGCCACACATCCATACATTGTAAGAAAGAAGTACCCTGAATTTCCATCTTCTAATCCACTTGTCTTTTCAGCATGTGTATGCACAAAGCATTATTAGAGCACTTTTTAATAAATGGAATAATAGTAGACTTAGTGTTACATATAGCAGATTATCATCTTCAGTGATTGTGTGTGCACAGCTTGTGTTATCAGAAGATTAAATGAATCTTAAGGAGACTCTGCTTTACAAGGAGATTTGATTTGCCTCTGCAAGAATGCTGCTTAAATTATTGAGTTGTTGCACTTGCACTGCAAGCAGCATTTGGCAGTACGAAGGCCAGAAGGGGGAAAGTTTTGAACCAGCTTACCTGTCTTGTCAAATCACTGCCCTTGACTGAGTAGAACGGGCCCTATCGCTTTTAACACCTGGGACGACTTACGGGCAGATTAAATGCTTCCTCCTCGACTTAATGCAGAGAAGCTCTGTGTGCAAAGCGACTTGCAGCTCGGTGCCGGTGTCGGCGCTGAATGCCTCGCTGCCTTCGCAGTGACTGCTGGTAACACAACCTCGCCTCCTGTGAGAAGTGCTGCTCAAAGCTACTCCCTGTTTATTCATCTACTTTAGAAACCTTGGCACAAGGGACCATGAAAACTATCACCTTATGTAAATCCTCATAAGCTATTCATGTTAGTAGACAACTTTGCTCATGCTATTTGATTCACAATCCTCTGCCTCTTTAGTTCTTTCACATATTAACGAGTTTGATCACTGCTCCATATAAATGAGGCATAATCTGAAGCTGTCAGACCTAAACTGTCTTGAACATACTCTTAAGTGAATATATTCAAATTTCTCTTTAAAGCTAGGAATATTTATAATAAAACTTGTCAGAGCTTCAGTTAACAGTTTACACTGGAAGTATTTTTGGTTGTGAAATACAAAAACAAGTCCAAAAATGACTTTGTGAGCTGATATTATTGTATTTGCCTTGCATATGGAAAACTCATGTTGTGATTTCAACAACGAATGAGAAAATTGTCAAAACTTCTATGAAAATTAATTAAGCTCAAGCTCCGATGAAAATTAATTAAGTTCAAATGAAAATGCGTTAAAACACTTCACAACTTTGTCCTAATGTGACTTGTAACAATCGCAGTAAAAGAGCAACACTCTCTGTTAGGAATGCTTTTAATTTGGGTTGTGCTGCCTCTCCTGCATAGTCTGAAATTGGATATATAGTGAAGTGCAAACAGTGGGCTCCTTTTTTTTTTATCCTGTGATATTCCTAGTGAGGTATGCTGCGTAAAAATGTCTCCTGGCGCTTGGAAGCAGCAGACTCCTATTTTTTTCTTTGAATGCTATTCAGTTAGTACCTCTCCCTCCGTCTGCATCCGCCTGTTCTCTTATATCCTGTCTGATACAAGACTGCAGCCGCGCTGGGGCAGAGGCCAGCATGGAGGGAGCTTGAGTCTCGTCTGGCTTTGCGTTGCTGCAATACAAGTGTATAAAATTTAGGAATGTGCTTTCTACCTTTGAGTGAAAGAAGCACAGAAATAAACGACATACAAAGGTGGTTGTATGACTTAAAACCTGAATTCCTAACTTCAAAGGTGCAAGAAAGGATGGCTGTAATAAGGAACCATCAACAGAAACAATAGTAGGAGCAAATTGCATCTTTTTTTAGCTACTAGGATATTTTTGAACTGAATGAATGCTATAGTTTATGAATCTTGTTTTCCTCCTTAGCTGTATCAAAAGCAGAAGATTAGTATATCTCACAAATGTGTGTTGCTGTGTTATGAGAATGTAAACCAAAATGAGGCATTGTGGAACTTGCATGAGGAGTTTCTGTGCTATCTAAGTTCTTGGTTGAAAGGGAGAGGTCTGATAATAGACAGCGTGGCCAGACTGCCTTGACCATCCTTGAATTTTAGCCTGTAGTCTAACAGCAAAACTGTTAAGATAAGAGTTTAGTTCCTAAATTCAAAACATTATCTTACCCAGTCAGAAACATTATCTTTGTCTAGTCCTTTGTCCAAGGCTAAGCAGACACTTTAAATATAAGTTGAATCAAATGTGCAGAAGATTTCCTTAGCAGTCTTGATGTGAACAGGAAATTGATCCTCCAGCACAAATGTCCAGAGTGCCAAAAGCTCATTCTTCAGCGAGATAATCAGGCACAAAAGGTTGCAAGTTAATCAGTTCAGTTTCAGTTTAGTATTTACATTCAGCTCAGTTTTAAATACACATTTAATTAGTTCTCAAAGTGTACTTGAAAGCCTTCATGTTGGACCTCAAAGATAATGAACGATGCCTGTGATTTTTGTTTTGTTATTGAAAAGTGAAACCAGATGCAGATTCACCATCCAAGCTGGGATTCTGGCTGGCTGAACGCTGTGGAAGATAGGTGGTTTTATCATTTTGGAAGTATGTTGTGTGCTGCACTATAAAACTGGCTGTTGCATTATGGAAGGATGTTGATTCCACACCATGTTTGAGTGTCTGGAACAAATTTCAGACCCATAAAGCAGCAGAATCTGATTCCTCTGTTGAAAAAGAGGGGAAAAAAAAGAGGATTATTTTGTGGTTAATTTAATAACTCCTGAAGTTGTCATTGCAATATACATATATTTGTTTCCTTAATTACATGGTGGTTCTATTTAAACCTCCTTTCTGTCCTTTGGAACTCAGTTCTTGTTCTGGGTGAGAAACCAAAGCTTCCTTTTGTGTCGGGAACCATCATGTGATTCAAGGCAAGGATTGTGTCCCAGCATTCCTGCCCCATTAAATGGTATTGCCAATGAAAATTGTCTTCAGGCTCCATAGGTTCCCTGCAAGGGCCCCTGGACTTGACTCGATCTTGCCGCTGTTCCTGGCTGCTGCAGCTTATTTTTCTCACTTGCTCAAGGTTTGTGCACTGTTGGAAAAACTACGAGATGCCATCTCTTTTGTGGTGGCTGTGTAAGAAATATCCATTTTAGATTTACTTGTTAAAGCAGCCTTATCTGCTGTCTTACTGCTTTTGTCCCTTGGGACAATCTGTTAAGGATCCTCCTGGAGGGGATGCAGGGGGAAAATCCTACTGTATTTGTGATGTATTTAATCCGCAGCCTGTCTATACGCTGACATAAATAGAGCATTCACCTTTCTGTTCACAGATTCCTTTCAAATACAATTACAGTGTCACCTGTGGCATCCCGATTCATCAAGATCTGTACTAAGCACTTCTGAATCTTATTGACCACTTGTTTTAGAGGATGATAAATCCCTGTTCTCCCAGAGCAAAATGATTTAATAGAGCTGATTTTTTTCTTTGATTTATG
>JAVHNF010056837.1:0-27417 GCA_034783455.1 Micropsitta finschii
ATGCAGCTAAAGCAAAGAATTTACCTTTAGGTAAGAATCTCCACAAAAGAAATTAAAAATGCAACAGAGAAACGAGCCTTTCCCTCTGCAGCTGGCCAGCAGAGTGAGCCATTTCGGGCTTCAGGACCACAGTAAATGACAGCATGCTGCAGAGGTCCCAAGTTCTCACTTTGCCATATATATGTTCAGCCAAAGTAAAAAGTTCATCTCCACACCAAATTATGGCCCTAGTGAGAACAAATGCCACAGATTTTTGTTGTCATGCAATTTTATATTACATACATAAAAATGCAGTGCTCACCACACAGTTGAGTAAAGCTAAAATTCCTCCCTATAAAAATCCATGTAATCTTATGTTTGACAGAACATGACAAATCTCATTCATGAATAAAAAAGAGGAGAGAAATACAAAGAAAGGGTGAAGGAGACAATGATAATATGAGGTATTAACTTGAGCAGGCATTCATCAAAAATTACAGGTTTCATCCATTTCTGGTCACTTATTATAGGTTCATGAAAAAAAAAAAAAAGCTTTTAGAATGAAAACATATGTCTCAAGTAAACATGGCTTTCTGTCTGGAACAGGCTGCACAGAAGGCAGCACAGAGATGTAACCCAGAAATACATGTAGGACAAGACAAAGTTTGCTTCACATATGTAAAGACATGATGCATGAGAAGGCCTCCGTTTAAACTTGGACCATCCCTGTGACCATTTTTGTGAGGTCCTAGAAAAGAGCTATACCTGCTGGCACATGTACCTCTTCACTTTCACCACTGGCAGTAAATTATTGGAAACAAAAAAAACTTTATTTCCATTCCCTAAGGAATCTGTTGTGGACTTGCTGAGGCACAGTAACAGTCTCAAGTATGACGTCCAGAGTATCATGCCAAGCAGGCTTGCACACCAAAGTACACACACGCACACATAAAAGCCAAACTTCTGAGATTGTGCCAGTTCACTTTTACCAGTCTGGCAGCACTTTCACATGTTGCCTTTGCAGCAATTGTGTCATATATGTATGTTTCAGACATACAATGAAGATAGGATGAAAGTCTAGCTGTAATTTTATAATCACTCATCTAGAAATTATTGTTACACCAGTGTGACACTTACTCCAACAAGCAAATGCTGTTCACAGAATCTTTTTCTAAATGTGTATTATCTACATGGCAATGAACATTTTACTGATGATCAAGAATCAAAGTCATTGCCACAAAAGGTTCATAATCTGAAAGAGGTAGATTATGTGATATAATAAATTAGGCAGTAGGCAGGTAAATTTAGCACACAGCTCTTCAGGTTTCGCACTTTTTAGGGAATAACAAAAATCAAGATTTCCTAAAGAAAAAGAGAGAAAAATCCTACCTATTAAATCCACAACAGGAAAGCATTTTGGAATCTTCCATGTTTCTCAGTTATGTTCTTTTGGGGTCTATTTTAATCCACTTTTTTCAGAGATTTCAGCCTGTGACTGAACTGAAACCAGCCAATCTCTCTTTCTGGTTCATGTATATTAGCTCAGTGCTGTTAGGTTTGTTTCTCCAAAACAGCAGGGTGCTGGGATTTTTTAAAGGTTTCCACAGAAATTAAGAGGAGAGGGATATAATACCTTCAACTCAAATTTATTTCTTTTAATTCATTTTATAGGCACTTGGGGTCTAAATAACTCAGGAGTAATTACTGAAAAGTAGCCTATTGTGTGACTTGCACCCCTTTGTGAGCAACTATTGCCTTAACTCCAGATGCAGAGTATTTTGTAACATGACTACGCTCCATATTCCCTTTGTGAAGCAGACAAGCAGTGGATCCATTTTCCACTTGCATGCCAGAATAGCTAACCATATGTGTACTGTAGCCCATGTATATAAAGGCCAGCAATCAATTACTACTACTAGAAGTTAGTACAAATCAGGAGACAGACATAACACCTCACAACCATCTCTCTAAATACAAGTGCCCCCTAAGCTTACCCCTATAATAGATCAAAGTTAGTTCTGATAACACAATGTAGTCCTTAATATTTTGACTAATGACTGCCAAACTCTGGCAATGTGGTCTCACATAACAATAGCAGTGACAAGCAAGAAATTTTGAGCATTCATTCAAGTTGCTGGTCTCTGTCCAAATTGTTACCACTCATAGTGAGTGTGGCTTGAAAACTTTAAAACACACATTCCTCTGAACAGAGTTTACTTTGTGCAGGGCAAAAAAGGCATCTCACACACACAAAAAAATTCCATCAGCTGCACAATATACAGTCATATCGTTATTACAGGTCTCTGGAGCCTGCGTGAAATACAAATGAATGTGCAAGTGTTATCAGAATGAAAGCGTAGAAATGAGGAAAATCTGGAACCAGCTAGCCACATTTCACTGAGCTAGATAACTACATCTTTTCTCTCCTCATTTTTCCCCTCGAATACAAGCATCTGGGAAAAAAAAAATGAATAAGGTGTGTGAGGAGAGGAGTCATGTCTGAAACTGCTTCAATAAGCTAGAAATCTCAGGAGCTCCAACAGCTGTTTTTTCTTCCTCAGACCAAAGTAAGGGGGAATGGGCTTTTTAACTCATCAGCACAAAGATTTTTATTTTCTCATCCAGAGACTGGTACTTCTTTCTCTTAGAAATTTTCTGGGATGTTTAATGTCTAGGATTTCCATGTACTCATTAAGAAAATGTAAATCTACATTTCACTGTGTAATGCAGATGGACACACATCTGGCTGAACACACAGATACACTGTAATGTGGATTTGGAATTATATTTTCTTAACAAATACATTAAAATATATACAAAATACCTCAGTATTACACAACCTACCATCAAAAAATAGAAAACCACAGAATTAGTGCTGTCCATGAAACCTCAATGCATCACCCTTTGGGAATACACATCATGAGGCAGTACAAGATGGTATAACTACACTACCTCCTATTTTTTGCACATGACCTTAACTCATTCTTCTCATTCTCCTTGCCTTTTTCACTCAGTATGTGTCACGGCATGAAGTCTTGTGCTGAGGATTATCAGTTTCCTTCTGCTGTGTCATAACAGTAACTGAATTATTCCCAAAGGTGAGTGAATATATCTGCCTGGTAACTCCAAGACATTAGCTGCTGCTATTATTATTATTACTATTGTTGTTGTTATTGTTGTTGTTATTGTACAAGCTAGGCAAAACCTGAGATATTAAAGCTGAGACTCTCTATTTAGAAGAGCTTGCCAACTGAAGATACTAGTTTGAAACATCTAGAACCAGATGTCTCAGAAAAATTTGATGTTCTAGAGATCTTTGTGTATTCAAACACAGCAACAATTAGTATAAGTTGTATCTGCTACCAATCAGCATTCCTGTAAGTCTGTAACAGCTTTCTGCATTAAACTTCCCGTAAATAAGGAAGGCGCAGTTAGTGGCCAAGAGTAAAAGTGTAGGTTTAAATAATGTTTGCTTAGTTCACAAAAGAACACTGTGGAGAACTGTAATCATAGAGTAGAATTGCATGGCACTGTGGCTCATGTGACAGATAGGTGCTCATCCCTCTTGCAGCTCCCCAGCTCTTTGTGCACAGTTACAAAACAAGGTCCTTCAGAGAATGTTCTTTAACATACACCCTTCAAGTAAGTGCACACCCTGTCTAATGCACTAAATAAACCAGTGATGCTTAAGAAAAAACAAAACAAACAAAAACAAGCAAACAAACAAAAAAACCCAAAACATACTTGTTTAAGTAAAGAGCAGAGGTGACTGGTTTTAAAATAAGAGAGAGAAATACTCTGTAATTAGACATGGTCCATTGTACCATATCAATTTGGGGGCAAAAGTCTGCTGGTAGAGAGGCATGTTTCAATTCTAAACATATTTTCCATAATATTCTGAAAATGAGGTATTTTTGAACACCAGAACTAAAATTTCTATTTGAAAATTTGGAACTTTTTAAGAAACAGTCAATTGGTTTCTAGTTGACTGTGACAATTAGAAGACACTAAATGTTAGCTCCCTAGTCAATAACAATTAAAAAGTCAGGGACAGTCTGAGAATATTCTAGCTTACATATTTACTTCCACACATGCATGTACACTGGAAGAATAGAGGCTGACTTGAATATAGGTATTGTACATCTCTTTCACAGTTCTTTGTCCAACCCAAAAGCCTGCCTGGCAGCAAGCAACTTTGTTTGAAAGCTTTAGGGCATCTAAGCATCATAAAGCAAATGCCTCTTTTGATCCTCTGAGTCCCTCTAATAAAGTATCATGCTTTATGTATTTCTTCTTGAGACTGAACATTTGTTCAAACACAGAAAAATAACTTGGCAGACTATGTATAATGGCACCACCTAGTGATTTCCTACAAAAGCCACGGGCTATTCCAGCACTGGTGTTACAAAATTAATATTATGTGAGACAGAAGCACTTTAAAATGCTTTAACAGTGATGCTAATCTATATAATCTATTGTAAATCTTAAATTATTTGTAAATTATTTCAAAAAGAATTATTCTTAAAATAATGTATTATCTCAGTGATTCATGAGCAAGCCTACAGGAGATGCAGAAATTTTTGGAACAGAATTGAAAGTACTAGAAATCAAGTTTTGCATCACTAAGAAATTCACCAATGTTTAACCATTTATAGGGAATATTATATTTTTAAACAATTGAAATTTTAACATTTTTGTTTAAATTAATCCTTTGCCGGAAAAAAAAAAAAAAAAAAAAAAAAAAAGGTATTTCATTGAAAAGATAAATATGGTTTAAGGGAAATTTTTCTGCTTCTCATAGAAGAAGTATCTGCAATGGCGTCCATTCCATGAATGTAAAATGTGGTAGGACCGTACACAATGCAAAGTTCCTAAATTGGCAAATATTACCAGAAACAAACTTCCACCAAACACAAACCCACACATTTTTTTAATGTGTCACAATCCTGAGTACTGAAATATCCTAGCAATTCCTTGAGGACTTTATTTTTTTTCTCTGTACAAGAAGATTTTATTCAATACATGACTACATTTGAATGTGGCCCTATGGACATCAATACTTCAGATATACTGAATCTTAGGCATACACAGAACACACAGAATTTCAGTTTCAAAAGAAAAGTTAGTGTCAATGAACACAAGGATGAGATAGGCTTTAGGTCCTTAACCTCCCCTGCTAAAGCCAATGGAAAACCTTCATTAACCAAACTAAGTTCAAAAAAGGCACATAGGTATATGCGTATGTCTGTGCATGCATATCCCTATATATGCATAGATATATATTTGCATGGGTATGTATGTATATATTGACCTTAGAGGAAATGAGGAAATCAGGCCCTCTAAAAATACTGTAATGATTGTACAATGGGTTGCTTGCTTCTCCAAAGTTATACATGTCACAATGTTCTAAAAAGTGTAAAAAATCTCAAAGATTATACTTTAAAAAAGTGGAAATGCCAAAACCCTGCTTCTCCTTGATAGCAGTTCTAACCCTCATCAGAGATAAATCAATCTGCAGCAGTGGCAAGCAACTATTTTAAGGCCAGCAAATGGGGCCAGAGCCATGGTAAGTGCAGGACTGTAGCTGTCACATCCCCAGTCATTGCATTCCCATGCTCAGGATTGAGTCACCCACACTACTTCTTTTCAACAAGGCAGATATCAGTTTGACATTTTGTCTCCTTGGCATCTGCCTGTACATAGATCTCAATTATGCTCCTTCCATTTCTGCATTATTTTAAATGCTTAGGTTTTGTTTTGGTTTACCTTAAAGTTTTGAATCCAAAGATTCTCTGGAAATACCTTGAGGTAAGGGATAAGAGCCAGAACCTGAGCTGGATAAATGGTGACTTAAAGTGCATATGATGGTTTTATTTCCCTGAATGGTTAACTTCTTTTTAATAAGACCTAAGAAAAAGTTATCCCATACCATTAAGCCAGGACAAAGTTGCATGAACTAATACTTCTCAAAGCTGAAATTTTCTTCAGTGCAGCAAGGCATTATGAAAGGATCCATACTTCAGCTGAAAGAAGCAAAATAGTGTCACACTAATTGGCATACCTACTAATCACAGACCAACACAGCACTGACTTTGTTGTACTACACACAGTCATGAAGCTATCCTGGACCCCATTGCTTCAATCGCACCTGCACTATGGTCCGTTTGGTGAAATCCTCTGCACTGAGATATCACCCAGTTGTTTTCTTTCCTTTGAGAAAAGAAATACCATCATCACTGCTGCAATTTCCATCTCTTTCTGTAACATCTGCAGGAGCAGATTCAGCCTGGCTGCTGGCCCGTAGTAACCCTATCAAGCCAGTGCTACTCTTCACCCTACAGCTGAGCACCAGAAGGACACAACATGGCCCAAGGGCAGTGACTACTCATGCTGCGGTACCCAGAGGGCACTGCAAGGGGTATGTGGACAATAAGAGCAATAAAACATCTGTGAGACATTCAGTTACCTCTGTGACCATGGGACTCAGCACTTGGACACCGAAGCCAAAGTGTGAGCAGTATGGAAAGACATGTGGGCTCCTGCCCTGTGTAGGCACATGTCTTTTGATTGTTCTTCTTCAGGTTACTCACCTCCCATTACTTCTTTTGGGCGCATTAATATACTTTATGTATAGACTGTACCAACTGCAGTTTAGTACTCTAGAGTATACATAATCTTAAATGTGGATCTGCATTTTTCTACTATTTTTCTATGGCATCTCTCTCACATTCTGTTGTCATCTACATTTTCTAAGCTCTGTTTTCACAACTCATTTTCACCTTCCCACATGAAGGATATCTCTGGCAGGGGACATTTATATTGTAAGAAACCTAAACATCTCAGTTTGTGCTTACTACACTGAAACAGGCAACAGTCTTAAAGCGATGGGGAAATGCATGCCCCTGTGCGGCCTTGAAAACACAATATATTGTACATAGGACCTATAGTCCCTTAAATTCCCCACCTACACACTCCTGCCATTCTTTACATTCCCGTTCATCCATAAAATTTAGTCTTCTGTTTTGTTCCTGAGACCAAGCTTGAAAGGCAAATGGAGGCCTAGAAGAGGGATGAGGTCTGTCTGCACATGATTCAATGGTGGCTTCAAGGAAGAAACCTTCCCTGTTTTAAGAGAGGAGAGAAGCAAAGATATGACTGAGTTTTTCCATCTGTTTTGGTTAGGAAGCCAGCTCTAATATTACGGTGGCACTACTTTACATGCTTACCTTTGAATTTTTTTTAAAAAAGCAAGTAGGGAAAGACCTGAAAGAGCTTTGGGTTTGGCAGGGCTTAAAACACAACAGTAAGAAGGGCTTCTGGGGATATCCAGCAACTTACAGTGCATGCTTAATAGAAAAGTTTCAACTCCAGAAAAAGGGAAGTTGCTGTGCTCTGGTTGGGCACTTTCTCTGAGGACCTTGAAGGAAACCCTGGCAAATGAAGTGCGAACTCATGTGGGAGACTCAGTAGATGGCACTCCTCCCCCTGAGTCAACAGCACAAGGGCTCAGCTTCGGGTTAGAAGGTGTTCTTCCAAGGAGGATGGGTTGAAATCTCTTCTATAAGATATAGGATTCAATATATATATATATATATATATATATACACACACACACAAAACTGATACATTCAAGTTGTATATATGTATAAAAGTTAAGCAGTCTAGGACACAGCCTTCCTTGGAGACTACCTTTCTCTCTATGTCCCAGTGTGACCCATTTACTCCTAAATCCAGCCATTATATTGGAGTGAAAGGTGTTATGGGTCGTGGCATGCAGAAGAGGAGCAAACAACGGGCTATTGCAATATGAAATTGCCTTGGAGGACAAGGGAATTCTGTTAAATCTTCCTGCTTGCACAGGACAGGAGAAACACTATTTTTCAGCTTCCTGGCTTGGGTGACTTCTGTTTGAAAGCATAAAATCATCCTTTTATTCTACCCAGGAGATGACTGCAATGTTTAGATAGATAATTCCTGGGTCTGTACAGAATTTGTATATATCTTTATATACAAATATGTATATACATGTATGTATATGATCTTTAGAACCAAAAGTCCACAATAAGTGGTTACTGTTACTATTAAAGTATACAGAGTAAAACTTACATTTCAATCTAGCTAAGTAAGTCCTCATGTCAGTTTTAATTTACACTGTAGTTCCTTGGATTTTCCATATATGTTACTCTGCTGAACATTTTCTTAGTACTTGCTGAACCACTTAGGAATCCAAAAACATAGCTCACATACCTCTACGTTATCTTTAAATCAGAGTTTAGAGGAAAATTGTAAAGTGAAATGACAAATAATCTGAAGAGGGAGAAGTAAGAAGATCTAGAAAATAAAGAATTTTTGGAACAGATATTAGAATTTTCCATTGCAAATTATCACCACTAACCGGCTGTCTGGGAAACACTCCAACCTGATGTTGGGTTCTCTTTGATAACGTGGTGTTTCTAAGCAACATTTCTAGTCAGCTTGTGTGTATGAGTGGTCAGCCACCACTCTGCAACTTCAAAACATGAATTTCTTTTGTTAGATGCAGATCCAATTTGCTGTTTGGTTTTCATATGAAAAATACAGCAGGCTTTTTAATATACAGTTTATTAAAAAAAAAAAAGGAAGCATGCTAAATATTGTAACACATTTCAACACATAGCAGCACATCTAATTTATTCAGTACTACATTAATGAACCCCTTTTTTGTTCTTGAGCTAAGCAGATGGGTATTCAGGTAGCATGTGTTAAAGTTGTCAAGAATTTATGTCCTAATTCCATTCACATAAGCAGCCAAAGGCACTTCTTACATAAGAATGACAGCGATAACAATTAGCTGGTCTCTTCTCTCAATGTGTTTCCACTATAATCCCAGATGAAATATTTTTCAGTATTTGGACCTGCTCAACTAGAATTTCCAAAGTTTATTCTTTCCAAACCTTGTATGTGAAAAAGATGTGAATTCCAATCGCTCAGAGTCCATGCTTGCATCTATGCTTTGTACATGCAAGGCATATATAATGATTAGGTAATTCATAATCTAATTTGAAAACTGTTCCTATCTCACCCCAAAATAGTTTTAGTTTGATATGTGGGGATTCATATCACTGATAAATAAAGAACAGGCATGTTCCTGTGAAGAAAGCGATAATCAGTTCTGCAACAGACGGGATCTTTCATATTGACAGTAGAAGAGAACCGGACCTGTTCTTGGCTGATGGACGTTGAGCTAGACAGAGTCCTGCAGACTCCTGGCAGGGATGGGGATACAGTGGAGCCACAGGACATACTGTGTTCAGTGAAGTTAGGCCATTTTCTGCAGCTATGCTTGCATCTAAAAGAAAATGACTTCAGATAGCTGGCAAGGACAGTTGCATTCCACACTCAGGCAGAAAATATTTTAGATTTCTATAAAATCATCCTATCAAAATGAATATATTTTATCAACTCAGATCTGGAATATATGCATCCTACCGGTGCTAATTATAACGAGACATATGGTGAAACAGCATTACAGATTGAGACATTTTAGGGAATTTCTCTACCTATGATTTCTTCTTGACACTGGAATCTTTCTTATGGACATCTGTCAGGATGTAAGTTCCAGCAGGAGTGTGGCAAACTCAACTCCTCCTTCTGATCGTTTGCTTCCATATTGACATAAAACCCACAGTAGGTGACAGAAAAGTTGCTTGCACCTGGCTCATGGCTAAAAATAGTGACCCATTAAACTTTGATGATCCTCCATTTAAATGGAGCACACTCAGATGGAAGATGGCAACTATCCAGAGCAAATGGTTATTTCAAGTCTGACTCCCAGGAAAGATAGTAATCAAACCACATATTAGTTACCAAGAAACAGATCATCTGATACGCCTTATCTAAAGATCACCAGAGGTATAGGAAAGGGTCTTATAGACATTGTTTCCTCTGAGCTCACTTCAGAGGAAAGAAAGAAGCAGCAGAGAGGACTCAGATAAACTCAGTGGTTCAGACCTGAAACTGGAGAAATGTCACGGACACCCCAGAAAACTCTGACCTGAGGACAAAAACCATTCAAGGTAAAGAGAAAACTGAAGCAGGAGGCTGAATGTGGAAATATTTTGTCCACAGACGTGTACTTCTAATGCTTGCTGAAGCAAGACACGATGTTTCTTGCTACTTGTCTGTTCACTTCAGCTATCCCATATCCTTGAGAGAAGAAACTGCAAGTTTATGTTGCCCATAATGTGGAGTTCTGGGAAAAGATATGTGTGAAGAAGTAGGGGAGGAGGTTATGGGCTGTAGGAATACTGCTTTTCTGAAACAATAGTAGATAAAAAACATATCAAAGACATCAGCTAGAAAGAGAGGCTACATCTTATTGAGACATAAAAAAGCTTAAAACATTTAGATATCTTGTAATATTACCCAAACACAGCAGCCTGGAGTGTACAAAAAGAACTGAGTTTTATCAAGGCTGTGACACACAGAGTCCTAGAAACATTAATTCATCTAGCCTGCAGCTATGTGCTTCTTTCTTAGCACACTGGCTCCCCTTGTTATAGTCACAAAAATAATTCTGTCATGTACTCTCCCTTTCACAACAGGCAGTCTTCACACACGCCTGAATTTTGGCTGTTTATGTGGATCATGCCAAGGTACAGTACATAGAGGGGTGTCCATCAAAGACCCAAACAGTCTGTGGATTCCCTGAATGCAGTGGGAAAACCACCGAGTGCATCTTTCGGCATTTCATGGTTACATAGAAACATGACCAGATGAATCAGGGGTGCAGGCACTATCCCCCCCTCAGTCTGGCTGCAGGCACTGGGGACATCTCACACCATAGTATCAGTGCAACATTATTTTATGCCTTTCTCCACCAGTGCTGGCTGAGGTATAATATCCCTGAGGTTTCCTTTATCTTCATGGAGAAAGAGAGTCTCCCCTGGAGACTTACTGAAACCACTGCAGACCTGCATCATTCAGACAATATGTCTATCTTTCAGCATTCAGAATGAGCAGAATTTAGATGATAGAGCTCGTAACAGAGAAGCCTCATTTAAATTCAGTTAACCTATGTTAATTAATCTTTAACTTTTTTGATTTTTTTTTTTAAGATGATGCTGAATTTCATGAGTTGAGGAATTGCCCACGAATATGTTTGTCACCAAATGCTGTCAGGAGATGTGTGTGACAGTTCTCATGACTGACCTCCAGAACAACAGCACAAAGGTCAAACTAAGTGTCCATCTAGCACAGTCCCTAAATAGCAGTGAAAAGGAGATAGTTAAAGAAAATGTAAGTGCTAGGAAAACAGTATGATATTTTATCTACTGTATCATTTCAGCTTCTAGTGCTATGTAGATAAGTGACTTCATAAGCCAGATGTTGTAAGTTTGTGGTTAGTACTGCTTGATTGATTTTCTGCTTGTGATTTTAACTAGTCACTCACTACACCTGTGGTTCAGACCATGGGCTCATTTCATTTCCTTCTCTTGTGAGCATTTCCATGCTTTCTACCATGCAGGCCACTACACTTGAAGTAACTTTAACCTATTACTTCATTTGATTCTCCCCATCTTAAAACTCAGCATTGCTCCAGAAAACCTCTGGGAAAGTAGTAACAAAAAGATTAATGAATGTATCTTTCAAATTGTGCATGTGCTCTAAAGCTTGATCCAAAATCCCATTGCTGACTAAGCAAAACACAACACTGATTTGAGTCAGAGACACACTACCCCCACTCTGATTTTTTTTTTTTTTTAGCAATGCCAGGAGGTCTCAGGGCTCTTGAAAACTCAAAAGTCATATAAATTGGGATTGAAAATTAGCTTCTACATTACTAGGTTTTGTTCTCTCGTTTAATTAAAGAAATAGCATTTTCATTGCAACTACAGTTGTGAATTTGACAATGACATTTGGCATGATTATTACACAATGTGCATCAAAATATTTTTGCCAGTTAACATGCTTGGTGAATATTCATAAAAATCCAGTACACAGAACAGAGTTTAGTGTTATAGTACCAATAAACATTACAGTCCCTTTTGACAACCTTCATCATTCTCTTTGGTCCATGATTATGTCACTGTACACTATGTAAAGAGTAGCAGAATTGCTGATGGTCCAAAAAGTCATTTAAACCTCTTTGGGTGTTTGATAAACTCACCTTTTCTCATTGAGACTGCAAATATGAACTCAAGAGACCATCTTTCTGTACCATGAATGACACACAAACTTTAAATTCACCATATGGATCAGAGTCTTAAAAGATTCTCTTTCCCAACTTCAGAAACAGAACAGAAGCCATTTCACAACCAATCGGCCTGGCAAGAGTACCATTTGTCATTCCCCTTTTCATTTTCTCCAAAATTTCTTTATCAGATACCATAGGTTGAATACATCCTTACTGGGAGCCTTTCATTTTCTCTACCAGACAGCTGTTGAAGTCCTAACGCAAAACCATTTTCTATGTCTATCCGTTGCACATATATGCCCTAGGATGTACTTCAACACTATTCCAAGTACCAGCTCTTTCTGTTGGCTCCCATAGCTCTTTTTAAGCTTTCTTATTTTAAGATAGACTGCACATCTTGATTCCCTGCTCACCTCAGTCTCCACTGTGACGTTTTCACCATTCTCTCCAGGACTAGTTAAGATATCACCCCTCCAGTGGCTCTTCATAGCCTGCTATCAGTAGCTTCTTGACACCAACGCATCAGCTACACCAGCTAGTCTACCTTCAGCTTTTCCATTCTTCCAGTGAAAAATCTGCAGGCAAACCCTCCTCTTACTCTTCAGCCCCATTTCTTTTCCTATGCTTCACTGTCCTGTTCTGCTGCTTTCCTTAATTCAGCTTTAAGAGGTTGATTCCTCCTCCTCTCTTTCCTATCCTGCTCTCCCAGCTATCGCCTTTTGCCAAAATATCTTCTGATGTCCCCATACAGTCCCTTTGCCAGTTAACTGACTTCTCCAAAGAACCTCTGCAAGCCTATGACCCCTCCTGCCCCTCTTTTTCCATTTATTGGATTCAAACCTTCCTAATCAGTTCCAGTTGAGGTGCAAATGCTCAACCACAGGAAATTACACTTTGGTTTACTTGGCATCCTTCTGACAAACACTCCCCTGCTTCACAGGATTATACAGGGTTTGTCCTTCCAGGATCAGAACACTTCCCAAAGTCTTGGTTTCATTACCCAAAACATTTTAGGGTGCAGAAACAAATTTCATTCCCAAAATATTCCCATTCTTTTAGGAGTCAGGACATACTTTATTTGAACCTTCCACCTCACTAATCAAGAGCTGTGTCCTAAACACCTTGTGGGAGATACTTGGAGCTCCTTAGTTGCATGGAGTCAATTAGAACATGAACAAGTAGGGCTCAGCACTATCAGGCTCTCTTTGCAGTGATGAGGTGGTATGTGCCCTGACAGCACCTTTGCAAAATGCATTGCTTTTCCTGCACGCCTTTTTTTTTTTTCTCTCTTCTTTTAATAATTCCATTGCAGGCTTGGCCCTTCAATGCGCTTAGCACTAAGCACATAAATAGTTTAACTGATGTGAAAGAAATCGCCTACATGCCTGCACATGTGATTAAATGCTTTGGTGGATCAGGCCAGAATGCCAAACACATTGTTGAATCAAGCAATGAGTGTGTATATAAACAAGATCTTTACAAACTCACACAAACATAGCACTGCATTTCTTTAAGAACCTCGTAACTCTCTCCAGCCCTGGCCTAAATGCACTGGCTTTAGTATGAAAAGGCTAGCAATTAATTTAGCATTACTTCTATTTTGATGTGAAGATGAACTGCTTAGGTAACAGTCTGTGGTTCTAATTTTACTAGTTACAGACATATTTTCAGTAGTTGCTATACAATCTTATGTGATGATTTACAGTACTGACAGTACGCAAAAACTTTAAAGACATTTTAATTTCTATTTTTACCAAGCCCCGATTGCTTTCATGAAGGATGGTATTTGTGTCATTGACCACTGAAGCCCAGCTAAGAACCTCGAATCATTATGCCGCCCTGCCCTTGCAAGTAATGAACCCTTTTCCAGTCTGTAAAATGTTGGTGTTTTGTGGTTTCCTGGAAGGGAGATAGCAGCTCCCTGGAAGGGAGTGCCTGCTCCCACTGAACAGGATGTCAAGTTTGTCAGTATCAGAGATTGCAGTGCTGGCTGACCTGCAGGCATTAGTGCAGAATTAGGGGAACAACCATTACATTGTTTTCCTTTATTATCATTACAGCACCATTGCAAGTAATCTCCAACTGGTATAGTTCCACTAATAGGCAGCCTGTTAGCCACAATTCCATGCACCAGGACAAGTAGCAGTGACACTTTTAAGACATCAAAAGTAAACAGGGATTTACACATACTATTTTGATCTTGATTCTGTTCCAGGTTTTTTAGCAGTTTATTTATTTTTAATAGTTGCCATGAATTTTCTTAAAACTTACAGCACTTCTTTCTTTGCTCCTACTTTAATATTGAAAGATATCACAAACCATCTTAAATGGGGTTAAACTAGCCCTCCCAAAAGCCTCCCAGTGGAACTGCTAAGGGTTTAATTTTCTACTTTAATAGGTCATTTATTTTTCACTTTGATAAGACAGAGCTTTCATTGATTGCAATAAAATCACATAACGGATTACATGAGTAGACTAAAAAAACTTATAAAAAAGTAAAAGTTACTACTTTTGTAGATGTCTTCAGAAATATTCCAACTTTTCAGTGCTCACATCCTATCAACAAGTGGAGGATGAATGCACCTCGGACCTGCTAGTGTTAATGAAAATGACCTCTGCAAACTTGCTGTGTGTAGCTGGCTAGGAAAAGAAGAGACTCCAATGCTTTTGCTTGTTAACATTCTCCTTTGTTTCTGCCTGCTCCAACTCAAACGCTTTCTAGCTGTTTTGCTGGCAGCATTAGCAACATTAATGTATTCCAAACTAGAAAAGTTTCTACTTTAATATCTTACAACTAGCTCAATATGTACTGACCTCAAACACAGGATAGCAGTCATTTGATATTGCAGTTCATTATTGTTACTCCCAGCAAGTTTTCCCTTGAAAGTGCCTGATGCTTCCCCCTCCCTCCCACACACACCCTCCCACCCTCCATTCAGAATTTGTTTTTAATTGTTCAGGAGAGAAAATTCAGACTGTGAGCCAACAATATATTTCCAGGGGGTACAAGATATTAATAGAGCTACATCGTGGCCCCATATATTGTAATAAACTGTGCTGTAATTTGTTTACCCACCGTAGACAGTAACTAACATTCAGATAAATGGAGTTGGCGCCTGCGAGATTTATGATATACTTCTGTGCTTAGCAATGTTTAATCAGGGAGTTAAAATATTACAGTGTAAAATCCTTTACAAGCATGCACAAACAGAGAACTGCCATTAGAGGCTTGGCAGACATACTCGGTGTCAAATAGTACCTCCAGACACTCTCAAAACACAAAGAGGAATATTCAAAGCAGCTACTAACTGACTAGCATTATTTAAGAGCCACGTCAGAGCTCATTTTTTTAGGGGGACTTGCTTTTGAAGTGACAGAATGATAGGCAGGGACAAGTGGGCTTGTCTGCAGAGCCCATCAAGCTGAAAGAAGTTGGGGTGGATGGAAAGTGTGGAGGGGTGGGGGGGAAGGGAGGTGAATTCTGGTCAAAAAGGTGGTAGATGCCTGTCACAGAGCTTAGTGTGTTTGGATAAGACAGGCTAGCATGTGGGGGGATCAGCATGAAGCATCACACCTGGAGGAAAAGACAACTAGCTCCAGCCTCAGTGCCATAAGCCTGGCTCCACAAAGTCTAGCCAACATCTGGAATGGATATCAAGAGACACAGTGCAGCCCTGACTGGCGCTTTACTCTACCTTTGTACTTTTCACTGCAAATTGAAAAGCAAAACAGACATCAAGGATATATTTATATAACTGTCTTCAAGCTGCATTTTCTACTCCCATCTGCTGCACATGATAAGTTTCAAGTGTTTTCTAATAAAAAAAGGATTTTTTTTTTACTCCTTGTTCAGTATACAGAGTGACCTTTTCTTATTCACAGTTTTAAAGGAACAGTAAATATTTTACAGCCAGAGGAAGTGTCAGCACCATAAGACTTTCTGTTACCAACATTATTTAGCCATGCTGGCTATCAAGCCAAATGTGACAGGGCACGAGTTTGTGAGCATGCAGATGCCTTCATTTGCCTGAGTGTGTAAATGAGCTCACTCGTGTGCATTTATAAGTGCACATGTGCTTTGGAGAGGAACATTCCTGGGAGTTTTTCGCTTTATTTTCACATCATGTTGTTCAAAGGAGGAAGGCAGTGCTGTATGTACAAACAGGAGACCCTGTGGTAAACTGCTCTGCAGGAGGGATATGCTGAAGGAATGCAGCCACAATATCAGAAAGGCTCTGTTTTTCCTCTCTGCTTTCCAGCTAGCTAGCTGATGAGACAGGTTCAGCCTTCCAGTCAGGTTGATTAATTATGAGGAAAATAAACAGAATGAAAAATGGTTACATTTGACTGTGAAACTTCACCCTCTGACCATAAAAGTGAGCCTGGCTATACGTGGGTTTCAGCAGAGGCAAAGAGAGCAAAAACCAGGTATCCAAAACATATTCTGTACCACAGGGGCAATGACATATACATATAGCCATGAGAAAGTACAATGATCTGAGGGAGTCAACTTCAACCCATGAGAGGCAGTAGGAACCAGAGATACTCATCCAGCCCTAAGTACTTCCTCTTCAGTATAGAGCAGCAAGCCTGATCCCTATCTACGTCATTTATTGATATAAATGAGGGATAGCTGTATTTGTCAGAGTTATACTGGTATAAAAGCTTCCAAATTGCTCTTTGAGTCCACTGGTGGGAAGGTTCACTGGTACTAATAACAGGAATAACAATTCTATAGAAATTGTCTATAACATCAAAACTAATAGTTGCTATTACTTATTGCTTTCATAGGGAGAAAGGAGAATGGAAAAAGCTCCATTTTATCTCATTTATATTGTAAAGCGCTATCTTAATCTGGTTTACTACTGTGAACAGGAGATGGGGATGTAAAACCTACAGTTCTGCTGTGACTGCACGAATTCACCTTATAAACCAAAAGAATTAGTAACATCTCTGTCTACTCCTTTCTAAAATACATATAATTCACCCTATCAGGGAAAACATGAACCTTAAATAGTGGTCCTAATTAAGATAAACCCAAATTTTGTGTTAGAAATTTTTTGCTGTGTTATAGATGTTCAGTGAAGCAGATATATTTTTCTTTTTCTCCATGGGAAAGGTACCTTTTTTCCACAAGACAGCCTTCATGAAAAAATATGTTGTCTTTAAGAAAAGTTTTATTTTTGTAGCAAAAATATTTTCAAAAGTGAAAAATACTGTTTTCGCCAACATTTCTTATATGAAAAACCCCATCATTCCTAATTTGCTCTACTTGTAATGTGCTTCAGCTGCTTCAGTGAAAAAGCCCAGTATAACAGCAAATACTATATTTATAGCATATGAGGAAGTTATACACCCTACATTGTGAGACCCCATGAATTTCAAAAGAGCTAAGAGATATTCATAGCTGAAGTTTTCTAAAGGAATGTCAAAATGAATGCAATCTGAAAGTGGATCATTTCATAACATCTATTGAAAATCATTCTCTATTAGCTAACGAAACATATTTGTCCTCTTCCATAATATGCAGGCAAATACAAATATCTGTTTTTCAATTGCCACTATGTTATCAGCAGCAATTATTTTGTTAGGTAGGGAGGTTTGTGAGTTGGTTGGTTTTTGGTTTGGTGTTTGGGTTATTTTTTTTTTCAATTAAAGGTCTTCGTTGAACCTCCCGTTTTATTTGGAAAAAAGGGTGACATAGAATCTGTGAAGTGAAACTCAGTGTCAGTAAAGCTGTTGAGAAGTCACAGAAAGGAGAAGCCTTTTCTTTGTCTGAAACCTGTGCTTGAATCAGGCACATTTCATAGGCAAAAGAATAGCTTGTTCTCCTAATTCTGAAAATATGGTTTTCCTTCGAAATCTCATTGGTAAACTTCAGGCATATTCCCGATGTAATTTCAGAGTTTCCTACTGCTGAAGCTATGGTCCCAAGTGGAGTTATCATGGCAAAAGTAGCATATGACAAAAGATTTGCACATGCTTTTAGTATGGAAACTCTGTGAAAAGAAACACTAGGACAGAGTTTGGACATAAAGAAGGCAGTGCTTTTTTCTTTCTGTATCTAGACCATTTCACATCAGTTCGAGATTTTATTTTGCCATGCATATCCATTCAAAACAAAAGCTCCATGAGTTTGCTTTCTGGAGAGTAAGGCAACCTTTTAACA
Organism: Micropsitta finschii; assembly: GCA_034783455.1. Classification (NCBI taxonomy): domain Eukaryota; kingdom Metazoa; phylum Chordata; class Aves; order Psittaciformes; family Psittacidae; genus Micropsitta; species Micropsitta finschii. Next base: position 18,324 of record JAVHNF010056837.1, read on the forward strand.
GAAGGAATCTTAGATCAAAGGAAAAGCAGCAAGGTGGGTCAGAGGGAAACACCAGCATTTCTTGAACCTCGTTATTTGCTTGCAGATAAACACAAGATAGCTGTAAAAGTGACAATCTAATGTGTTTGCAAGAATGAGAAGGAAATAAAATTGAAAGGATCTGAAGAAATAGATGTACATTTCTAAATTTTACAATTCTTGAGCTTAATAAATGTTTCTATAATGACTATATATGTCTTGTATGTTCATTTGTGTTTGTATTGCCTCATTTGTTAATGATGCAAGGAGTTGTTCTCTACAGAAGGTCTAAAGAAACAAGAGAGTATCTGTAAATAGTTTGTAGTGAGACGGATGGTCTGCAGCAGACCATGCTACCAGGTCATTTTGTACTATGCACAAAGTAATGAAATTAGCACTCTGTAGAGTTAGACATCCCATGCTAAAAGGCACTGTCTCCAAATTTAGTATCAAGATTAAATTAAACCCCTAAAACTTGCTGAGTGAGGTTCAGTTTCTGAGTTTGTTCCTCCCTCAAATTTTATGTGGTATATTTCTCAAACAGGGAACCTGCTCATTCTCTCTGTTTACCACTATCTGCCTGATAAAGTAGAACTGAAAACACTGCGTTGTACTGGAACATGAAGTTCGGAGTTCAAAACAATTGCTTGCTACAGAAATAAAGGAAGGCCTTTCCTATGAAATCTATGAACTCGAAACAGGGATACAGAACTAGTTGTTGCCAATAACTTTAACTTCATTTATCTATATTTGGCAAAAATTGTGCTGCAGCTGGAGATGAAATGCTGAGCTAAATAACTCCAGCGACGTGAGCTCAAAAACAGCAATTACTAAGCTGTGCTGCCTTGTGTAAGATTTTACTTTTATTTATTGTATTTAAAGCAACTCTCTAGCTATGTACAGTACAACAAGAACTGCCTGATCAAATAATGCCTGATTGCAAGGCATCTCAGCTCCACTGTCAATATAGTTAATTGTTTAGCAAGGCAAACATGCCTCTCATGAAGCCAGATTAAAGTGTGCATTGTAGTTTTACCATTCTACATACCTTTTTATTGTCTCTAATTGCAAGGAATAACTAATTTTAAACCTAAACTTGGTTTATTAAAAAAGCTGAATGTATTAAATTTTTATTTTCTTATTATAAAAGCTATTTATAGTTTGAGAAGGCTGAAGGAAAGGGGCATACAGTCCCTATTCATTGCTGTACTGAAAACCTCCATCCCAAAGGTCTTGATTTAACTTTTCTTCATGGTTATGAGAAAAAAAAACAAACCAAAAACCAAAAACCAAAAACCAACAACATATTAATAAAGCTGTTGGAGAAACTGATTACCAACATAATTTCTATCATCTACCCTTTTAAAAAATAAGGACAGGAGAGTTGGGGGGATTTTCTGCAGTGTCATCTCTTTGTTCCTGATAAATGTTCCTGTTCTCGTGCGAAGCTCAGGTAGCTATGAGTGTTCTCCAGTACTATCTAACTCCACACGTATGTCTGCTATTACAGTGGAGCCCCACAGCAGCTTCTGTCTCAAGCACAAAGATGAGATATAAGAATACTGAACGAGTTTCATCATGCATAAACAGCTTCATCTAGGGAAAAGATGACATTTACGAGAAAGAAAAGGAGAAAATGAAGTGACATGAGTATCTTGCTAGTTGTTCTAGAAAATGGATGCTGATGCCATAAGTCTAGCTCATTCCCAAAAAGTAATGTGACTGAAACAGTATCACAGTGCCAGAAAAGCTGACTAATTGCCTGGATTCCAAAGGTGACATAATTTTTCCAAGATGACATAGTATTCTTAGTAGTATTCAGTCCCTCAAACAGTGGATTTTGTCCTTATTTGCCATATTCCTAAGTCCTGGGTTACCTCCACAACCAGCAATCCTGATATGGAGCCTACCCTTCTTCAAATTTCTTGTTCATTTACGAGCTCTTTAACCAAAACCAGCACAAACTCTGAACTGCCTTAGTCATTTTCTAGATGCTGACAGCAGCACATTTTTGGGACATACTGCCTTTCAGCAGCTGGTTCCCAAACATTTAGGGCCAATGGATCATTGCTGTCACTCAATCAAAATTACTCTGCACACTTATAATCTACTTGAAGGCAATGCTGAAAATAATTTTAATATAGTTCCAGACTTCATCTGCAGACCACCTCCTGTGTCTTCATTGATTGGCCACTAGTCATTGGTGAGTACAAAACTACAGAACTGATGACATTTTTTCCTCATCATCTACATCCTGGAAAGAGCTGTCAAAGGAAGCAGCCACCCAGATAACAGTGGGTCATACTGCTTAATTTGTCACCAATTTCATCTTAGGAGAAGCAATGTTAGATTTTTCTGTGCTCAGGAAGCAGTAAGCTGGCTGCTTACATTTCCTCAGATGCTTCACCATTTATTTCAAGACACTGAAACCTCCTGGGACAGACAGAAGTGGAAGGCTTGCTTCTTGTCACCTTATATCAACTTCTGAGCCTGCCTCATTTGATGGAATAAATTTTAGTCCAGCACTATGCATACAGGTATGTCTTTTGCTCAGATTTTATGATTCCAGTCTAGATCTTGTGATTCCATCCTCTGTTAAACTGCTTGATTTCTTGATGGAAAGGAAAGCAAAGCAAGGCAAAACAAGCCAAGGAAAGCAATACAAGTCCTGTGTGAAACTTGAGAATTCTTGATGGAACTCACCCACATTTGATTAATGGATATAGCCTGTGAAAGCTTAGCTTTTCTCTTTATTAATCCATATTATGGGTCACTCTTTCAGTTCTATAAGCACAGTGTAGAAATATTTCAACATGTTAACCTACAGCTGTCACCACCATAATTATCTACAAGCTATAGTTGTTCTCACAGTACTTGTTATTGCAGGAGATCTTTCAGAATGGAAATGAAGACTTACTAAGGACATGAACCTACCAGCCATTTACATCCCTAGACCAGCACTGTTGTACTGAGAAGCTAATGCCAAAGTCCCTCTAACCTTCTGATATTCTAGTCTGAGCAGATCAGTGATCAGCTGCTCCTCACAGCCAAGTCCTTGAACCTTGAAAGACATGAAAACCATATCATAATTTACTCTTCCTCTGCAGAGACACTTAGAGATGGCAGAACTAAACATTTCAGCAGACATCACTTTAAATTCAGTAAACCAGATGAGGTGAAGCTTTCCAGCATCATTGCCAGTGCTTTTAAAGTACAGCCAGTGTTTTCTGGTTTTACATCAGAAAGCTAATACTTACGTTGACTTCTTGCTAAAAAGAGAGAGATTGCACACATACTTCCAGATAATCTAACTTGTATCAAAGGCTGCTAGAGATTAACTGACTGGGTGTTACTGATGTTGACACTCTGATATATGGCTCTCTGCTTCTGCTTTAATATCTTACGGCCATCGCACATGTTGAATGTTGTTTGGGCTGTCATGCTTCAACATAACATGAAGCAGGAACTACAGCAACATATAATTTACAATGCAGACTCTACGTTTTACTTTCACATATAGAACATATCCAGAATTCTTCCTTTTAAAGTAAAGCTTCCTTGTCTATTCATCACACACCACTAATCGCCACCACTTAGGATTCTCCAAGAAAATGATGTACCATGTATCAGAAGAACTAACAGGGCAAGCGCCTGAATTTGAACACATCTGTACAAATTGTGAAGAAACTGCAGAACTGTTACGCAAACAATAATAATAGCAGCCACATTTCCTTTCTAAAAATGGAATCATTCGCCTGCCACTTACAACAGTTTAGTATTTACACACCTCCACAAGTCCTCAAACCACGCTTCCTGAATGATTCTGAGACCTAGATCATGGTTCTGTTGTTCTGGGAAGATCAACAGCTAGTCAAGCACATTACAGAAATAACAGTCTGACTAACTCCTTGTATTCAGCAGGATAATAGCACTGAGGAATCTTCTCCTTACTAACAAGGTTGAGGAAGATCTACATGCACATGGATCTCTAATTGCATTTACTCTTTTTATTGAGTTCTACTCTCTATTACCCAATTCACTACCCTTATATTCCATCCTGAGCTATTAAATAGAAAAGACTATGGTGTCGAAACTTGTTTTAATGTATATGATTGCCATGGTAATGGAAGCATTTGGTATCTTCTCAAAATTTCTTATATGTATTGGCTGCTCTTGACTACAGTGTCACATCTTCTGTTCCCAGTTTCTCTGCAGTAGACTGGTCATAAAAGTCTATGTCATCTCCATAACCAGTCAGATAAAGACACAAGAAACACCAAGTCTGATAAAATAATGGGTTGCTTCTGGAGCTAAGAGCATTTCAGCCAAAAGCCAAGGGTTAAGATAAAGGCAACCCACTCCTGCCTCAAGAAGACATCCTGCTCTGCTCTCTTAGAGATGTGCAGCTTGCCATGGGGCTCTAACATCCTATTTTCCAAGGATACTTGCAGTGCAAGTAAATTATTGTCACAGCAGTTAGGTAATTCCCATTTCCACACTTTTCTAATCTGCCTCTGCCTCATGTTCACTTCGGCTCTTTATGCTGATTTCGAGACAGTAATTCATTCATTTTAATGCCAGCTGAGAGCCAGGTTCCACCAGCCTCCAAGCTTAGTTTATCATCTCAGTGAAGCTCATGTTCTTATTCTTTTATACTACAGAATTCACTTTCACCTGTTAAAAGAATGACTTAGCTCCATATTCAGGAACATCCTGCACATTTCCACCAAGCACGGATTTTTTTCTGCCATTCTAGCATAACTCTCTTCAGACACAGGACAGTTAGAAAACTCATGTGGAGAAGCTAAAATTGATCTATACCTTTTACAGGAATGTGCACTATTGATAGCTTGCAAGCTGCAATCATTTAAAAGGCCAAGCAATGTCATCATGAATTGTAGTTTCAGACAAGTAAATAACTGAGTAGCTCATATGCTTCAATGACAAACATTTTCTGAAGGGAAGCTATCATCCTAACCTTTCTAAATAAGAGAAAAACATGAAGAACAATTTATGAGGTTTGTACCAGACCTGAAGCTCTCCATTTTTTATTATTTTGTTTGGCCTGTTGGGATTTTTTGTTTGTTATGGAGATATTCTCTTTCTTTATAGAGAGTGCAATACCGTTAAAAACAAAGGATATACTGTTGTTAGTAGATCTGGCCTGAATATCATTCAATTAACATTAGTTATTAGGCCAGAAATAAAACTTACCCTGTTATTAAATCCATATTCTACCACAAATACTTTGCTAGTAAGAAAGCACATTTCTTCATATGGCAGACAGGAGCTGAGGAGAGGCAATGGTGACGGGTAATAACAGTGGAATCTCATTTATCCTAAAACATTGCATAAAACTTAAATTGTAATTTTTCTCTGCCTTATTGAACTGTTTTCTTTAGAATTCCCAAGAGAAGCCAAGTGAATCAGGAAAGCATGAGAACGAAGATTAAACAGATTTCCTTTCTAACTCTTCCACTCAGGTGAGGGAGAAGGATTCCAAAAAAACAGTTATTTCAAAACCACAGTTATTTTAACTGCATTTGTTGGAGAGAAACAAGAAAAAATTTGAGATGGTGCATTTACAGATTATTAGCAATTTTTTCTGTAGGGAATAGTGCAATTATGAGTCTGCCAAAATGACTGAGATTATTTGATAAAGATTCATTAGAGAAACAGAAAAATAGAAAGGAATTAAGAACTTGGATAATCCAGCATGTTCTACTGAAGCCAACAGAGCCAAGGATGCAGAGTTTCCAAATTTTTGTTTCCTGTATTTTCACACATTGCCTCCTGAAGCAGTCATTACTTGCAACTCGATAGGTGCTGTGTGAGCTGCTTACATGGCAAATTAAGATCAGGTGAATACAGAATTTGCCAAAAAGTATAATTTCAGTAATCCCGAAATTATTTCTAGAGTTGCATTGAACAAGTGGAATAAGGATTTGAGAGCTAGATGCTGATAATGCTGCTATCTATCACTGTGGTTTTATACTGTCTTCAAGTAATTACAGCTCTGCACAGACATGTGAGACTGGTTCAGTCCTGTCCTTCACTAAACACAGTTCAAACCCAAAATACTTCTGTCCAAAAAGAATTCCCTAGACATTGAAATAAGCATTCAAAGTATTCAGCCAGTCTTTAGTGTTATTTTAATATTCCTTGAGTTGACAAGAAGCCTAATGGCTACTGAGCCTGTAGACCATCTTGGCTTCAGGCACTGTTCAGTCGTAATATGACCTGAATGTGGCTCTTGCATTTTTTAAAGCAAATGTCTTAACAACAGACTGTCAATCAACCTAAGCACCAGCTTCCTCAACCTGTTCCTGCTGGTGTTTCAAAGTAATTGGTTATTAGTCAATCCAGTGAGTAAATCACAGTTTACACTCATGGTTAGGGCATTGCTCCAAAAAACATTACAAGTGGCTTCTCATTCTCTTCCACTGATTAACTCACTTATACAATTAAACCAGCAATGACTTAAGAGCATTTTTGCCAGGACACCCTAACCAGATGGCTCACATTTTCTAATATGAATTAAGACACTGGGATTCAGTCTTCACTGGGAGAAAAGAGGGACTGTCTATTGCACTTAATAAATGTTCAGTACTCAAGACAGACAAAATGTAGGAGGAGGAAGAATCTTGGAATCATAGAATAAACTAGGTTGGAAAAGACCTTTGAGATTATCAAGTCCAACCATTACTCCACAATTGCCAAGGCCACCACTAAACCGTATCATTGAGGGCCTCATCTACACAGTTTCTGAACACTTCCAGGGACAGTGGTTCCACCACTGCCTGGGGCAGCCTGTTCCAATGCCTGATCACTCTCTTGGTGAAGAAGTTTTTCCCAATATCCAATTTAAACCTCCCCGGTGCAGCTCAAGGCCATTACCTCTTGTCCTCTCTTGTTACCTGGGAGGAGAGACTGACAGTAACCTCACTATAACCTCCTTTCAGACAGTTGTAGAGAGTGATAATGTCCCTCCTGAGCCTTCTCGTCTCCAAGCTAAACAACCCCAGTTCCCTCAGCTGTTCTTCGTAAAACTTATTCTTCAGACTGTTCACCAGCTTCACTGCCATTCTCTGGACTTGCTTCAGCACATCAATGTCTTTCTTGTAGTGAGGGGCCCAAAACGGAACATATGATTCTAGGTGCAGCCTCACAGGTGCTTAGTACAGTGATAAAAAGAAGGTAATGATGGAAAGCTAACCTGTCCCATGTCAAATAGACAATAGTGCTAAAAGTAGAATCAAAATTCAACCTCCTGCCAGCCATGACACAGATACAGCCACTAGACAGCCTTGCTGGCCCTCACTTCATTTGCTGCTGGTTTTCCTAACTTATAAGGACACATTCATCAAACCATCTCATGTGACTTGGCTTTAGAGCCCAAACATGGGTTGAAAAGCTGTCCCTGAGCTCCATTTCTAGGCAATGGAAACCCTTCTTCCTCTCAACCTGGGACAGATTTTCAGATGGTTGAGATGAAACATACCCCCAGATTACATAGTGTTTGACTGTAAGACGAGCCTAAGGTGATAAAACTACACTGGGATGACTACATTTCAGATGCCTGAAATACACAAGAGGAACCTAGACGACCTGGCTGCCCTGTCCAGGCACTACACCTGTTTGCCCTACAGAAACATCATTACAGTTACTGCACATTCGAAAACCCTCAGAAAAAGATATTAAGTATGAATTTTTTTTTCAACAGCTTTGCAGACACATTCTAGTTCACTTATAGGCTGCTATTACTCTTCAGTTAGCAAGAAAGCCATCCTATAGTTTCACAGAAGTTTAACACTGGAGCTAAACTCAAAAAAACCTAAGCTCTCACAACACAGTAACCATCCCAAACAGCTGTTTTTTTTAATAGCATCCAAGACAAAGAATAGGAAATGTTTCAGTGATGCTGACCAAAATAATGTGCCATCTCTTCATGAATAAGAGAAATGGAAAAGCACTCCACAACTGAGCGTACTCACCAGCTGGAAGAGAAGGAGAGGCAGCAGGCAGGTGCAAAATAGCCATTTTGGGGCTCTAGTTGGTTTTCTCTGTATTCCAAAGGACCGACACCAGAACAGTTTTCTGTGAAAAGAGAGGAATCTAGATTTAGTCCAGAAGTGACTAGTCAATGAAAAGGGACAGTATCCAAACTCCTGCATTTTTAAAGATTAGGCCCCTCACACACACACGCTGTTTTTCAATATTGTTCTCAATAAAAACTGAGATTGTTTTCTGAACAGGACGCCAGCTGCTTCCTGCTCATGCTACTAATACATAACACTGCCATTGTATCAAATCAAGGGATCCTCACTCTGATCATCAGCCAGCGGAACAAATGCACTATATTAAGTAAATCCTCATAAAAGGCTACAGCTTCAATTGGTGTAATTCAGCCAGTCACACTGACTCCAGCAACATTCTACTCCTACTTAGGACCTAATCTGCACTGAGATTTATCTTTCACATGATTAGCTAAGAAGTTGTACACTTATATGTAGGAAACAGTTCTAGAGGTTATGCACATAGTATTGTCCCCATAGTTAGTCATTCTTAATAGCTATGACCTCTCTCAGACACACTTGCAATGAAAACATGCACAAACAGCACAAAGCTCTCTGTAGCATGAGCTGAGTATCGCTCTCCTTTGCTACAGAGAAGCAGTCTCCAACCTTCTGCAACTCTTGCTGTGAGCATTCCCTTCCCCCTCAAAAGGCGATCTTCCCCAAGAAGCCACCGCCTCATTCCATGCAAGTCAAATCTGCGGTTACCATGGTTAATATTTCTGACTTGATTGGCACCACTAGTAATTGAACTGCAGTCTCTTGAGTGCAGCAAGCTCTATTCATTAGCCCCTATTGTGTTAGGACACTGCATCAACCCACATTATTTTCTTGTGTTTAGAGGAAAAAAATCAGCCATGAATACAAAGTTATGTCACCATACAAGATCATGCAGTTTTGCATGATTACAAAATTAAATAAAATATTGCACATTAAACTTATTTATATCAAGGGGTGCAATATGGGTTGAGGCACCTTCATTTAGACTGCATACTGTCATG
>JAVHNF010056839.1:14740-26410 GCA_034783455.1 Micropsitta finschii
GGCGTGGGGGGGCGCGCGCGTGCCGGGGAGGGGGGGGGACGGGCGCGGCGGGGCGCGGCGAGAGGCGTGTCCCCAGGAGCCGGCGGCAGTACCACAGCCACGACCCGCAGCTGGTCGCCGTGCTCCGTGGCTTCGGTCCCGGCCTCCTTGAGGCCCGGCCGATACCTGGTAAGGCACCGTTCTGCTCCCTCCTCGCTTCCTCTCTCCTTCTCTGCCTCCGGCGGTACCTGCGCGGAGCGGCGGGCCCGCTGGGAGCTTCCTGCCGAGGGGTGCCGGGCGGGCGGGGTGGTTTCTGTGGTGCCGCGCGGCGCCCGCCCGTTGCTCTAACGCTTCGGGTGCCTGCGCCGCGGCGGGAGCCCCTCCTGGTGGCATGGGGACGGCAGTGGGGCCCGGCTCCGGCCGCTGGGGCTCCGCCCGGCGTGCGCTGGAACCGGCTCCGCCAGCGCCCGGGAGCCGCTCGTCGCGGCTTCCCGGCTCCCGCCGCTCCGCCGGCCCCCCGGCGCCGCCGGAGCCGAAACTGGGCTGTGGTGAGCGAGGCTATTCAGTAACAGCCTTGGTCATAAATGATTAACTGCGCACCCTGGGAACGGGGAGCCTGGTCTTTCCGGACGCAGCCGTTTATCCCCGGCTGTCTTGGCGGCCAGACGCGCTGAGCCAGCGGTACGTTTGTTCCTGAAATGCCGCCTTACGTTTTGGCATGGGCTGTGAAACGCTGCTGCGAGTGCTGGCATACCACAAGGTAGGGACGAAGGTTGCTGTGCCCTAGTTGCTGTTTCTGGACAAATCCAGCCGTTTGAGGGTTTGTTTCATCAGCACGAAGGTGAAAGACCGCTGAGGTGATAGGGAAGTTTGGGTTCGTGCGTGTGTTTTTTAGTTTGGGGATGGTTTTTTTTTTTTCCCTTGTGTGCGTGTGCATGTGGGGTTTTCTTGGCATTCCTTTTTTACTGTGCATGAGACATTCAATCATTAGGCGTAGAATTCCTTGATAAGCAGTGGCAGCTGGCAGTATTCTTTTATTCTCAGTTAGAATGCAATGCTTCCTTTGTTGAGCTGTAAACGAATAGTGTAGGCATCTTCCCTATCCTCAGCCTCATCATCCTGAGATGTGAATCACTTGTACCTGCAGATTTATTTTCTTGAGGAGAGCTGAGAGGTACCAGAACAAATCCATCTGTTTCATTCCAGGACATACTCCCCTGGACTGATTTAGTTGATTCCAGCTTGAAAAATATGCTTTAAGGCAGCTAATGATCTTCTGTGGGAATTCTTTTCTGTTAACTTTTAAATTTGGATTGCTGGTTTCTGTGTGATTCGTCTTTCTTCCATTTCTTTGAGCTTCTCATAGTCAGGTTTTCCAAAATGTGATGATTCAAGGAAGGTAAGCTGCAAACTTTCTATGCAGCAAAGGACTGCTGCATACAGAATGTCAGGGTTAACTAGAAACGTATTTGCACTGGCTATGAAAGAAATCCTGGGTGGTAACCTGTTGAATGCCACTAACTAGAGTCTTCAAGCTGCTGTGAGCAGGACGCTGCGCCCTTGCCACAGTTGTTTCTATGAATGTGGTGAAACCGTGTAAATGCAGAATAATTTCCAGATCAGAACAGGTTGATGCATTTGGTGAGGCACCATCACAACCTGCTGGAGCTGAATGCTGCTGCTCGACTGAGTGCTCTCCCACTAGTTGTGTTATGGGAGTTGAAGGCGTTTGGCCCTTCAGGAGAACAGCAGGATCTGTTAAATGTAATGAGACACTAATCAAGATAAGGTTTGTACTGTGTCAGGTGCTCTATAAACATATAAGAAGGTAAGGTCACAACTCTGGGAAGTTTACAATGTAAGAAAGTGTTGTGATTAAGATGAAGTAAATTAAATACCCTTCAAAATGTTCTCAGGGTTATCCACTTCCGGATAGGGTCTGTTTCCACAGTCCTTATGCCCAGGCAGATGCCTGAGAAGGAACATGTGCATAAGAGTTACTGTTTTGTCTGACATACTGTAATGAGCCTAAAAATTGAACACAAGCATCTCTTAAGTACTTTCTGTGTTGAAGGATTCTGAATCTAGACCAGTTACTCTTATTTAGTCCTTCTTGCTCAAAGAAATGAGGCTGTGTCAGGACACCTTTCCGCCATTTCCTGAATTTTAAGGAAATACCTGTCCAGTACTGAAATCCGTTTAGGCCTGTTTTGAAGAGAAAGCACAACAACATTCCAGTGGCTTTTAACATGTTTTATATCTTCTCTGAGTTTTCTTCTGGCAATGGTGGAAACACCAAAGCTGTGCCTGTTAGCAGTTGCAGGCAACCTGTGTTTGGTATTAACTTCACTAGGCTGTTATAGTCATGTTCCTTTTCACCCACATGTGTTGCCTCTGTTGCCATTCTGGGAACTGCTTTTCCTAGTATGTTTCCAGGGCCCATGTCTTAGAGGTCTTTAGTCACTGTTCAGTAATGTTAGTCATGCAGAAAACAAAATCCTCAATCATTTTCTCAATCTGGTGTGGTGCTTTACACATGTGAAGGAAAGGTCAAACTCCACTTTTCACTGCCCACCAGAGGATAAAAGTAAAGCTGTGTAACAATTTTGAGCAGAGGACCCAGGGACAGGAAGACTTTGCATAAAGATCAAGGGAAGAAAAATAACTAATAGTTAACTGTTAATTTTAGTTAACTTGTCGGTAGCATTAGGGATTTTATTGTCTGTGTAACTCTGGGGAAATATGCCTCCTCTGTCTTCCATGTTTTTCTGCACTGTCCCAGTCCTACAGTTTCTCTCTTTCTACCTTTTCTTCCTTCTTCATGTTTTTCATTGGCTTTCTCACTTTTTTTCTCCTTCGTGTGCAAGAATGAACAGTGCTGAGATAGTTAACTTCGATAGCAAAGTGCCTTTATTTTAGTCTGGGCACCTTCCCTGCTAATAGTTGTTTGGAAGCAACACTTCGTAGCATTATTGTATCAAAGAATTTGGTCCTTCACTGAGATTAGCAGTTCATGTCTCTTTGCCCCCTTTGTTTCTGAGTCCCTTGACCTTCAAGAAGGTGGTGCAACACTGTTATGCCTCTGCATTTGCGAGATCATCTTTATTATCCTGAGGACCTCTGGAGGGCTGTATGTTCATGTTTTACGGAGTTTGAGATGATGGGTGTGTAGTTACCTTGTATTACTTCCAGTACATATTTGAAAGAGGCATTGTGAGCAATTCCCACAGCAATGATTTTGGCCCTGGTAGTGCTTGTCTTGTAGCATGCTAAAGACTGGCTCCTTGGCAGATTAATTTGATGGGGTGATCAGAAGAGCTAAATCCAGCTCGTACCTTGACCAATGGTGTGTGCAAAATACATCACTTTTATTTCAGGAGGAGTTGTGGCAGCACAAGGGATATAAATTCTGGGATGCAGAGAGAAGCTGGAGAGTGAAAACTGACATTTTTTGACTGTTTAGTTTCACAGTCTGGGCGGAACAGACAGGTGATGAGGGCGAGTCTGACAGCTGTGACTTTTCTTTCTGAATGGGAGTAGAGTAATTCCCTAGTTCTGGATATGGATTAGAAGAAATCTGGTTTTGGTTATTAGCCAAATTTCGTTTGGCTAATATGTGGTTATTAGTCTTTCCTGCTGAAAATTTGTCCATGTGAAGCTTGTTTAGAAACTCCATAATGAAATCCCGTGTGTAAATCCTATTTTGGGTGTGTGCATTTGTGTGTAAAACCTGAGAAATGAAAATGTGATTGGGGCAGTTGAAGTCAAACATTTCTTTTGAGAAGTTGCCAGCAGATGTAAGCTACTCTTTTTTCTTTTCTTTTTTTTTTTCTTTTTTTTTTTTATAAGAGATTTCAGGAGGAGACTTCAAAACTCAAGAGTCAGATGTTGGTTTCTCAATGTAAGAAATGACTTCTTGTTGTCTAGGCCACCGTATGCTTTATGGGTGATGGCTCTATTACTCAGTTACTAAAGTCATTATTAAGCAACAGTGACAGCGCTTTCACTTACTCTTCCAGTGCGATTAAACTTTCACTAGATCTCATACCAAAAAAGTTTCTGACTTTTTTTTGTTTAGACAAGGCAAATAGTGCTGTAGACCCTAATTGGGGTTTTGGAATAAAGTCAAAACTCTGCATGTGTTTTAAACATCTTGTAAACAACAATAATACAGAATCCCTCCCCATCTTTTTATAATACAAATTAGAGACTAATCTAAAAATATGCTCTGTATATACATAGCAGGAAAGGACTGTGGCATAACATTTCCAAAGCTTGTCCTTTTCTTAGTTTACTCTTAGCTATATATACTCATATATATATATAAGATATACAGTTTCTTCAAAAACCATGAGTTACAAATGAATTTACAGTACTTTCTGACTCCTTGTCCTTTTCCTTCAGACAAAAGGCCCTTTCAATCCATTGTGGAACTGTCACTGATTTTCATGTGGTCATTCAAGAAAAGGATAGTGATTTGCCTTCATAATGGGCCTTTCAGTACTCTCTCTAGTGGTTTGTTGACTGAAAAAAAATGCCTATGGCTGTGTACTGTGTCCAGTGTTTAAATTACTGATGAAGCTAATTTCCCAAGTGTTGAAAAGGTAAAGAGTTCAAATGGCAAGGAAGCCTCACCTGTTTGTGAATACCAGTGTGCTACTGCTCAGAGTTGAGGACAGATTTTGCCCTCTGTAAACTGGTACAGTTTTGTGTTCACTGCTTGAAGGTCTGCTCTATTTATTTTTTTTTAAGACACCCGGTGTTTCTAGGAGCTGTGCTTCTAAGAGGGCTGATGCAATGTTATCTGTTTGCGCTGTGCATGGCCAAGATGACTGAGTAAGATTTCTTGGGAGGTGTCTTATCCTCGAAAGCTGTGGGTGTGTTTTGAGTTAGCATTAAAGAAGCTGCTAGCGCTGTTGTGTTTACAGCACAGTCTCACTGTGGTGTTATCCTTCTGTGCTAGTAAGGCCAACCTGCCAGGCAGCATTCAAAATAAACACCCCACAGTAGGGGCAGGTAGGCTGGTGTTTGTTGTTCCTTGTTGTTCCAGTGTTATGCAAAATCCATGCATGGATTTATGATGTTTGACCTGAATCTTTCTTGGAACAGTACCAAAAGATGTTTGTGGTATGAGACATTTCTGAATGATGGTAGATCTTCAGGATCCTGGTTGATTTCATTAGAAACCCGTGCAGATCTTGAAGGTTCAGTGCCAGGAGTGTGTGTCTGAGTACTCTTTGTGGTATTTTGTGGCTTCTATTGCTGAAGACTGATGCATGCTGACAGCTAATAGGGGTGGCAGATCAGGAGTTAAGGCTTTCTTGCTGGTTTAGGTACAACTGCAAGAAAGAGTATTTGGGTTCTGGATGACTCTAAGCTCAAGCAGGTACTCAAGAGGTCATTTCAGATTGAATCACTTTTCGTAGTATATAAAAACAGCTTTCAGTATGTACTGACCTACACACATCCAATTCATGGCTTTCACTTCTGCACTACACTTAAACTATCCACTTATAGCGTTTAAATTACAGTGCTGTGTATGGTTTTCTGTGTGAAATTAAATGCAATAAAATCCTTGCATGTGCTATCTGGGTGTGGTGGTACTTCTGGGTGGGAATGTTTCAGAGACTGTGCTCTATGCTAGTGTTGGAAAAACCTGCAAATCCCAAAATATCATTACTCTGGGACTTCTTTCTGTGTTGATGCAGGGCAGTAACTATCTTGTGCAGTAGTACTAGCTTGCGCAGATTTCGAGTTAGTGATCTTTACAACTCGGTCTGAATGAAATGTTGCCTTTTCTGCAAGTTTGTTTTCCAATAATAACTTAGTGCTGGCTAGAAATTGTTTTGAGTTGGCTGGTTTTTAAGCTGCTGGCATGAAGTTGTGCTTTGGTGTTTAGGATCAGAGCTTGTGCTCCTTGTTCTGAAGTTGATGAGGAGAGGGATGGTGTGGACATAGACTGCTTGCACAGCACCCTTCTGTTCCTGCAGCTCCTGAGGTTTTCCATGTACTGCAGCCACTTTGTTACTAGTGAAAGAAGGAAACCTACTTCTCATTAAAATCATAAAAGAACTAGAGGGTTGCTTCCTCCACAATAGCCAAATTATGTTGTGTACAAATGCAGTGGGAGCCAGAAACGATTGGGTGATTCCTTTAGCCAACAGAGAAGCAGCTGTTCCAAAAAAGATTCAGTCTATCTGAAGTCTATTTGCCAGTGATGTGCTGAAGAGGTCTGCAGTGTGAGGCAAATACAGATGAACTGGAGCAGCTGCTGTGTAAGAGCGTCTGGAGGCTTGTAGTAGCAAAGAGAGTAGAACATGGTGGTTGGAAGGAGCCCTGGTGAGGGAGGAAGGTCAGGGAAGATCCCGTGGGCTGGAAGGAGCTCTGGCAGTAGGAAGGCACCAGGTTTTTGCTTAGGTCTGTTTAGATACCCAAGTGTGAAGGGAGAAGCTTGTGAGGTGAGGGGGGAATGGAGGGAACTGCAGGGAATATCTTTACTATGATGCTAATACAAGATCAGGGCTTCCCTGGCCCCAGTGGGGGTTTCCTCAGGTTTGGCCATTTGGTTAAAGAACTGATGGAAATGATGGGCTTGCTGCAGTTCATATATTACTGATTTACAGCCACATTCTGTTATGCATTTATGTCCACTGAAATCCTCAAGTACAGAGTTTGGGCCATTATCATTGCTTCCTTGTCACTCAAGAAAAAAATAAAGTTCTTCCTTTATTATCTGTTCCTAAAACCACACACCTGTCTAATATCCATGCTCTTGTGCCTCATTGACTTACATATGCTGATTCTTTACCAAATTGCTGGTGGATTGGAAGGTTTTGAGGAAGGCCAGAGAACATGGCTGGCATAGTCGATTGCGATAGCTGCTCTGACTTTTTTCAATGTGGTAATTATTATTGTATCCTAGAAGAAGTAAAATAAATATCCCAATGATGCTGATTTGGGGAAACCTTGAGCTGAGCAGACAATTAGCTTTGTGTCAGAAGAACTCTGACTCTCAAGTGTTTATCTTTGTGTGAAAGGGGACTATGGGGAAAGTCACCATTTTCCTGGCGCATGCCGAAGCATGAAATCCTCAACGTTGGTGGAGCTGCACTTTTTTGATACTGGTGTAAAATCAGTATCTTGCCTTATGTAATCTTTCAATATTAAATTCTCCTTTTTGCTGTGTAGTTGTATTTTACATTAAAAAGCCAAGAATATGGCATGAGACAGAGCTGTGGAGCAGGCTGCAGCAGTGTGCTGCCTTTCAATCCATTAGTCCCGTGTTTATGTAGTGCTTAGTCCTGAAACTTCTAGCAATCCTGTTAGAAGGTTCACAGTCTACAGAGTGTTTTGGGGTGAAGGGTACTCTATAATGTGAAGTGTTGTATTTTGTAGTAGAGAATAAGTCTGTAAAAGCAAGGAAGTTTTGAACAGGCATTTTGCATTCTGGAATGTTGCTCTGCTGTTGCTTACTCCGGCAACAGATGTTAGCGTACAAAAAAGTAACCCATTACTCTTTATCAAGTGGTGTCAGTGTAGTGAACGGATTTAATGTAGATGAACAAGATGAACTGTGGTTCCCATGTTAACACATTAATATGTTACGCTGTATCCAATCCTGATTATTTTGCACATTACTGTATAGATCAGGAAAGGTTGAAAACATCTAATTGCCTTCCTGGTGTTGGATTTTCAGAGGTGTTGAGTGCAGAAAGTTTTAATTGGATCTGTGTGCAGTCAGGGCCTCTGAAAATCAGGCTGTAGGTAAATGGTGGTACCTTCCAAAGCATTTTAATGAGAATTGCCAAAGAGCAAAACCAGATTTATTAAGCTCCAGCAAGGGGCTTGTTAAATGAAAGAGGGATCATCTTACAATTGCAAGGTCTATTAAACTGCAAAAAGGTTACTCATTACCATTGGTGCATCATATTAAAGAAATGAAGCAGTGTAAATGCAATCATTAATTAAACTGACTAGCACACCTTTAAACTTATCATTCACTGTTTTAAGTGAATAATATCATTTTCCTTTTGGAGAGCCACTCAGCCTTAAAAGATTCGTTTTCTGTAATTAAAAAAGAAAAACCTCAAGATGTCTGTTTGTTGTCATAAGTAACATCAATTTTGTATCGTGGTATGATGCTCATTCTGGGCTGACCTAGGCCTGCTAAGCTCGGCATCCTCACTGAGCTGCCTGCAGTGTCAGAGCCTGGCTCTTCAGAAGCAGTTTAATAGAAGGAAATGGTCAAACATCATGATAGCAAGAGCTCTTTTTTTGCTGTGCCAAAAGACCTGGGCAAGGACAACTCATTTTGAAATCTTGGGCTGCAAGGCAGGAGCCTGGTGAAGGCACTTGGCCACACTTGTATGGGAGTGAGGCCCCTGCAGAGCTGCACTCTCCATAACAGGCTTGGAGAACTGCTGGAACTGCCGCCAGCTGGCAGCTGGGCTGGTTTGGGATGGCTGTTGCTTAGCGTGCTGGTTTTGTTGGATTTTTGTCTTTAAACAGATTTGGTACCATACTCCATAAAAGGCTTTGCCTTTCGCTAGTTTAGATTTTTATGGGAGGGACCTCAGGGGCTGTTACGTGCTACATTTTTGGACATTTTCAGTTTGCAGTACTGGCCACAGAAAAGAGCTTTCGGAAGGAATCTGCTGTTAACTGAAATGGAAAATATAGGGATACACAGGCTCTTGAACAGCAGATGGGCTCCTTAAGAAGCATGCCATAAATTATTAACTCTCTGGGTTAGTGTAAATGTAGAAAACTACCTGTTCATGGGTTAAAGTTTAAAAAACCCAACAAACCAACACCACTTCTCCTCTACCCCCAGAAAAACCCAAACCACAAAAAACCAACCATCACACGCACACACACTATACAAATGAACTGTGAGTAGTTAAAAGAAACATCCAGAGAGCAGTAAGATGGTGATAATGGAATGGGAATGTATCAGCCAATCGTATTCAGCACTAGATAAATTCTACTACATATGATTTTTCAGGACATATGATACATTAAACCTCTTGTCACCAAAATGACAGAGAAGAAAAGCACTCATTCAGAGCTGTTATAAAATGGTTCTGCAGTTCTGTTTCCCATGCAATATGCATGTAAAGAGTAGTGGCAAAGCAACACCTTGATCTCTGGCAACTTGTCTGTTGAAGATAAATGTTAGTTTATTAATTTCTCTTGTGGCATTATTTCTGTGGAATTGCTGTTCTAGTAAGGAATTAATTTGTCAGTTTCTAAGTTTGTCTCTTGCATAAAATACAAAAAGCACATGTCTGAACAGTGCTATTTTATTGGCTTAAGTAATATTTACGAAGCAACCTGGATTGCAGGTCCTGCTCAGCTCTGGCTATGTTGCCTCCCTCATCCCGGCTCCCTTACTGAGACTTCACCGTAGTCAGATTTTGCGTGATTTGATTACTTTATTTGGGTTTTGCTTGCCTTTCTTTTCCCAGTGGCTCTCTATCTTATCCTCCCATGATAACGTGTTAGTCAAATTTAGGTCGAAGTACTATCCTAAGGAGAGGCTGTTTCCAGAAGTCTTCTCTTACTTAAATGCCAGGCATGTGAGGGAGACCAGCAAATGGTATTTCTAGTGAACTGTTAGACTTTATATTCTAGTACCAGACTGCCTTCAGGCTTTTTGAATTTAACGTATTATCTTTATTTTATATAATAAATAATAACTATAGATTGATATATTTAGACTTACCTGAAGTTTGAAGGTTTTTCTTAAATTTCTGTGATCATTTTACTTAACCATAAGGCATGAGTACTGAAGGAAGACTGCAGTGGTTTCATGTTTGTCCCTTAGCGGCCTAATGTTGTGTGTTGCGTTCTAGAATACTTCAAGTTTCATGTTTTTGCATTTGCAACATGTTTATTTTTGGGGGTGGGAATGGACAGGTCACTCGGGTCAGCAGACTACACTGAGTTTTTCCTTTATCCCGGCCTTGTGTTAGAAGTTCTGATAATGATCATAGGGATTTGGATACAAAATTGGCCTCTGATACAATGAAGAGAGGCTGTTTTGGTTTTATCTGCTACCCTGTTTAAAATGTAAGAGATTAAAATAACTGTTTGCCTCTACTACCCCTCCATATAAAATGCCTTGCCTGGATGAAAAGTATTTGTAATGCATTAAAAACTTTCTCAGAAGACAGTCGTGTTTCTTCTCATGTTTTGAAGATCTTCTACTCTAAATAGGAATTGAAATGAAAATTTTTGAAGTCTGCATTTTTAAAAAAAAAAAATAAAATATTTTTTTTTTCCCTTTTTTCATATTCCTTCCTTCTAAGGTCATTCCTGGAAGCCACATCACATAGCTTGCACCTAACTAGATCATTTCTGGTCTGGTGGGTCTCATAGTCCTCTAGGTTTTGTCAGCTCCTTAATCGGATCCTGCTGACAGGAAAGAGGAGTAACAGCAGTAGATTTTTGTCTGTGCTTCAGGCTGACTTGAATGTGGTAGTTGGCTGTTAGTATGATTTGTGTGAATTGAGGCTTTTTGTTATATATAAGGTGTGAAAAGTTGTAATAATTTCACCCTTATTTTGTAACTTGGTAATTCTGCTTTTAGTTTACAGCTTTTACCATGTGCTGTAGTCCTATCTTTTGCACAGGAGTATGATATGAAGCGGACAATTAGTAGCCAACAGCAAAATTACAGTAACTTTCCCTTATTGGTGATTTCCCTTATTGGTGGCCTAAAGAAATGGAATTAATGCAGAAGAATTAATGAGAATAGACTTCTCTTAGAAATTCAAACACATGAACAGTGATACTTCCCATCAGAAAGGTTTGCCTATTCATCAGAATAAAACACAGTGATGTTGTGTCCGTAATCTTCCTTGCAGACTTCCTAGAGGCAGAGGTTAGAACAGATTGAACACACAGAAATCACTGAAATGTTATCTCCAGGTTCACGTGTGCTCACTCTGCCTCAGACATAAGTCTTACCCAGAATTAAGTAAGCATATGGAGTCAGTAAGGTCTTGCCTAGGCTTTTATAAAACAGGTTTAATTTCATTTAGTGTCCAGATATTCATATTTCCTCATGTTAATTCTGGGAATTTGTCTCAGAAATATTCACACTCAACACAAACTGAGGTTCTGTGAACATCTTTCTCTCTTTCCTCGAACTTTTTTTATAGGAAAGACATAAAGATTCAAGAGCATTAATCCTGGCCAGTGTAAATCAGTGGTACTACATCAGCTAAATTTAAAACTACATCACATGAGAATCTGACATATGCACAAGGGCAATCTGCAAAACCACAGTTTGCTATGCCACCCGGAGCTTCCTGTTCTTCAAGTGCAAGTCCACTGCCTTTTCATTGAAGTCAATAAGACTTCTGCATGTGAAAGTTCTATCAAATTAAGGCTTTCATACCCAGGTGCAAAACGCATCAGTTTGTTCCAGCAGTCACAGATGCTTTCTGGATGCAAGGTGTGAAAGGAAAATCATTTGACCAAAGACAGAAATGAGCAGGATTAGTTTCTACTTTTGCTGTGCCTCCTTATTACAGCAGAGAGTAAAATTTATTCTGTCTGCCTATGGCATATGCATAGGCTTGTGTCTTGCACAGACACTAATTAGACCTGTGGCAACAGCATGGCATGTGGTGGCTTTTGATAACTCACCTCCACAATGCGTGAAGCCATAGAGAGCATATCCTT
>JAVHNF010056840.1:0-10056 GCA_034783455.1 Micropsitta finschii
TTTGCCTGTTCTTTTGCAAAAACTGAAAACTTCTGCTTTAGCAGACTTCATCCCCAGCTCTCTTGAATGCATTGTATTAATTGATGCTCAAATATTTTTTGAAGGTCTGGGTTTCTTATTTATTTTGGTTTTCAACTCTTGTAAGCTTTTGAAGTTAAGGGGAAGTGATGGGGAGAAGGCCCAGCCTGGGGGGGATCCTTCATGTTATTGCACTCAGAAGAGGGAGGCTCTATCTCTGTACTCTGGATCCTAGCATAAAAATAGCTTGATGAAGAATCCCCAAGTATAGGAAACTGCCCTGTTTCAGTCCTTCATTCTGAGAAGTGGAAAGAACTTCAAAGTCCACATTTTTGTTACTTTAGATTTCTCCTGCTCTGTTGTAGACCCATTTCTCTCTTCCATCCAACCCAGCTGCGTCTCTGCCAGGCCAGTAGAGCAGTGACATTCAGCAGGTCCCATCCACCCAAGCTGTCCTTGGAGTCCTGCTGCCTTGCACTGTGGTGCTGGATGTCCTCCGCCCCATGAACATCCCCACCAGCCTCTCTGCATGGTGCAGAGTTCACTGTGCCCCAGCTTGTGTTTCGTGTGCTGGGAATGGCCATGTCATGTTCAATATGCAGAGTGCCTCAGGGACACAGGCTGAAGAATGAGAGGGCAGCTGACTCCCCTCTTCACTGCTGAAGCTGGACACTAATGAGGTGACTTGTCAGTGATTTGACTATTTGTTTACGTCTGGTCCCTTGTGTCATTTTCAGGAGCGTTTCCTCCTTGTTTCTGTGTACACGGGTTTTGCTGCATTTCTGAATAAGCCAGGCAACAGCTTCCACGCCATTGCAAATGAAGAAGGTGGTGCAAGTACTGAAAAGCAGGAAGAGTGCAAATAATTACTTCCTTGGAAAGGTGACACGTGGTTTATCTCATTAGAGTAAACTAATTAAAGCTGGACTCAAATCCTACCCTTTGGGCTGTGCATTGACACCTGCTGATAATATGGCCAAGTATCACATAAGTCAATGGGAAATAAAAGTCCCTATTTGTATTAATATAGCAGAGTGAGCTTTAACCTTCCCTTTGGGTTTCTAAGAGGAACTATTAACAGGAAGGAAATACACAGTTCTGGATAAGAATTTAATTTTCTGGACGTAAAGCCTGTAAAGATATTGTCTGCTAAAGGCCAACTCAGGCTTTACCTCTCTCTGAAGCTACCTCATGCCCCAAAATGCTCTGCACTGTTCCCTCAAACCAAGTTGACCTTAAGAGGTTCACATTTTCCTTCACCATGAGATTACTGTAACAATCCTGGTTGAGAACTGAAGAGATTTCCTTATCTCTTCCTTTGTTTTCTCCCTTCTTTTCCCAAATCCAACACCACTAATATTTTAGAGGTGTTTCCAGAAGTTCCCTGCGGAAGTTGTGCCTGTGTTCTCGGGCAGCAGTTGCTCATGATGCCTCCTCCTGTCTTGTCTCTTGATTTCAGTGGGTTTTGCTTTGAACCAGTCTCTATCTGTATGGCCATGCTGCAGCATTTGTGGCTTTGGATCGCAAAGGGATTTTCTATTCTGGAATGCAATTGCTAGTTATTTACTGGTAATAAAGTAGAAATAACTCACCTGTCTGCAAGTGTAGGAAAACAAATGCAATGAAGAATGCCAGCGAAGCCAGCCAGCAGGTTGCATTTTTGAGGGAGTGTGAAACTCAGTTCTAGTCTGAGCAGAAAGAGCAGCATAAGCAGCTCTTACATGCCCAGAAGTGTCATTTTAAAGGTGCCACTGATATTAGTGGCTCCTTAGCCATGCCACTGCTTAGCAACTGCATATTAAAATGTCCAAGAGCTCTGTGTTAACTTGAAAAGAGGAGAAACAGAGATAATAACTTCAAAGTTGGAGGCATCAGTGCTTTAGGCATCAGTTTGAAAGCCCCACAAGTGGGGCCATATGCGATACTGTAATCATCTGGGGCCAGATGATCAAACCAAGAAGCCATCTCCACGCCTAAGCTGGGTTCTTAGCAGATGGTAGAGCCAGTCCACTTTCTCATGAGGCTGTAAAACATTTGCGGGGCTAGTCCATGGCAGCTGTGGTGCTGCTGTTGTGTCTCATGTGGTATCATCTGGGACTCTGAAAACTTGGCTTCGATGGAGGCAGACCCTGCCTAGCTCTGATCTGTGCCAAACTGGGAGAAAATGAACCTAGGAAAAGGAGGAGCTGTAATGTGGGTGCAAGGGGGCTGCCTGCTGCAGGCTTGCAGGGGGTGTTGCTTAGGGTTTGTGCTGCTCATCTGAGGGCTATTGAGTTAGAGGAGAACTGGAAATCCCTTGCTCTGTTTACTAGATGTTCTCCCAAGAGATCTGTTCTGCTTAGGTAATTCTTTGGTTACCATTTGTCACAGAAACACCTAATAATATCACAGAGGACAGGAAGAATGTCATGCTGAGTGGCTGTGTTTGGGAATTAGAGGAGAATATTCATAACATCACTTGGGATCTCTCAAACACTCTTTTAAGGTAAAATAAAAAAGTTAACATGAAATACGGAGTCTGAATTTAACTGTTCTGATTTGGGTTTTGAACTCTTAAATCCTTAGAAAGCATCAATCAGAGTTTTGGTTTTGACAGTGTTTTCAGTATAAAACTGGTGAACAAATTAAATTCAAGTAGGAATGTTTTGTTTAAAGTATTCATTCCAGAGATGCCTGAAGTAGAGGAATACCTATAGCCTCTTCTAAGTGGTACACTGTGATGTTCCTGATAGGGCTAAGAGATTATGTGTTATATATTTCAAGTTATTTTCTCAAAGGCTTTTAAGATGAAAGACTATATTTTGAAGAAGAAAAGTCTGTGGAACATGTTTGATGGGGAAAAAAGCAACATCTGTAAAATGGAAGTGTACGTTCATCACAGCAAAGATTAATTGTCAGAAAGGGTGGTAGTTATGAATAACATCATGGTAAATTGAAAATGTCTGAAAACACTGTGCAAGGTTCAAAACCTGTCAATGGTAGACAAGGAAAATTTAAGGTGAAGAGAAGGGCGAGCTTTACAGAGTGCACAAAGTGTAAACCTGCCCTTTTTTCTGATTGAAATACAGCAGCTAAATAAAATTAAGAAACATCACTTAGGTCTGAGTCAGAACCTGAAAAAGGTTAGAAGAAATCTTTTCAAAGTGTTTACAAGCCACAGGGGGGTGTAAATCCCACTTGAGTTTTACAAGCTCAGAGGCACTGGTTTGAGCTCATATTTTTGTGAATATCTTTGTACATGTTTTCATAGTGTACTATGTTTTTCCCCCTTTTCTGGAATGGTAGCACTGGTTTCTGTGTGCAACAGAACAGATTTTAAAGAATCAGGGAATGAGAAGTTATAAGTGTCTGCTTGTGGCCACGAAGTTTTTCATTACTAAAAATGAATCACATGAGAAGGCACTCTCTGGCTTAAGCGTATAGGATCTTTGCAGAAATCTGGATGAATAGACATTTTAGTTCAAATTTGACCATGCTAAAGATCATAAGTGATCACATACCATGCTGCTTTCATAAACGATTGTTGCTATCCTGGAAAAAGGTCTTTATCAATAGAGCACTTTACTACAGAAGGAAACACTGTGGTGGCTTGTGAGGAGCCAGAGGACAACTGAAGTCCCAAACTGTTCCCATCTCTGTGATGCCTTGCACATAATTAACAGGAATGATGAAGACACTGGAGGCAGAAATCTCCTGAGCAGAATGTGAGGTGAAATGGTCTCTGTGTACTTATTGAATCTAATAATTTACATCTCATTGAATCCAATCAAGTTAGCAGTTTATCACATTAAGATTGCATTAAGTTGGTTGTCTCCAGCAAGCCTGAATTATTGCTGGAGGGGATCTTACAGCTTTGTGCTTGGGGCTTTTATATTCCCCAAGTAAAAGATCTAACTTTGGCTGGGATGTGCCTTTACAGAGGCCACCTTGCCTGGCATAGCTCCATGTCTTACTCACTAGTGATGAAAGAAAGCTGTTGGCAGTCAAAAGGAGATGGATCCACACTCACATCTTGTTTACACTCAGTCACTGAAATGTCGTGGAAATCAGCAGGTTCGTTTGGAATTTTCTTTCTTGCAACTGAGGTCTGATCAAATCCTTTAAATGCAGTTTTATGATAGAAGGCTCTTGTTAGCCAGGTCTGTAGGTAGATGGCAGCAACAGTAGTTGTATAATGCCCCTTTACCTTCACCTATTGAGAATATGCAGTTACTGGAATACTTTGAAATTCAGAAGTTGATCAGGTGTGACCAGAAAGAAAACCACCCAAGTGTCCAGTTTCCAACTGATTCTACGATTCAGCAATGCCCACTGGCTACAGAAACAGCAAGAGCGAAGAACAGAGTTAATCTTGACACTGAGAAATGGAAGTTAGAAAACGAGACATTTTGTGTAGCCCAGTTACAATATCCCAGATTGTATGAAAATAGTTTTTGTAACTAACTCTTGCTTATGAAACAAAACCAAATTACTGTGCTTTTTGTTTTTCATCTGAAAGTACTCAACCTGTAAACTGGAATGAGCCTGAAGAGAAGAGTGCTCAGCAGAGATGACTTGGGTGCCATATAGATTTTTATGGGGAGTTTTGTCTCTGCAGTGGAACTCTGTTGAGTGATTTTATAGTTCTGGGGCAAGATTATTGCTGTTTCTTCAAGAGCTTCATCTAAATGCATGGGTCCAGCTGGTGCTGCTGCTGTTTAGCTGCACAGGGCACAGCCCACGGCCCTGCCTGCAGTTCAGCCAGAAGAGAAAAAAACTAATGAAAAACATGGTGGGAGCAAGCTGGTTACTGTGCATAGCTTACAGGTGTAAAGACAAAGGTTTTCATTGGCAGTAGACTTCTAAATAGCTTTTTCTTCGGGGTTGTAGCTGCTGATTGCACAATGTCGTAAAACCTCTTGGTCTGATTCTCCGTTTTCTCCCTGCTCTGCAGTTTTCCTACTGTTCTGCAGCCCGCTCGCATTCTGCTGGGTAGTGTGCAGAGAAGAGTGTTCAATATTTTTTAAAACAGCTTGTGGGCAGTTGGTCCAAGATTACCAGTGTCCTGCAAATTGGTTGTCGTTATTTAAACATCAGATAGAGAATTTCTGCCCTGCGGCCTGAGCCAAACAAATATGGGTTTGCTACAAAATGGTTTTATAATAATAATTTGAGCATGAGCTGAAAAGAGGGGAAGGCCTTCATCTCACTTCCCATATCTCATTACAACTTACCCCAGTGCGGTAATATGGGAATCATCAGGAAAGGCAGCTCAGTTTTTATCAAAGACTCGGTGTCATTTTTCTTGGGGCTTTTGCAGTAACTGCAGACTGATTAGGTTTGTTTTGGACTAGGCTGGATAAAGTAGGATTCCACAGAAGTTAAATAAAAACCTGGGTTATTTCTAAATTATAATTCTGGGATTACCGGAAAGGTATTTAAATAAGTCCTGCATTTTCAGAAAGGAGTGCAGGTTTTTAGTAATTTTCTATTTCTCTTCTGGACCTATTAAAAGTCAGTGGAGTTGCCTTTGGATAGTGACCCAGTGTTCTCATCTGTATTTAGCCCAGTGTGAATAATTATGCAATGTGGTCCATGTGACCTCATTTTCTAGAGCCCTCTGGACAGCTGAACTGCCTTTCAGGTCCTGCAATCCTTCAATTAGCTTGATTTTTTTCTCAGCTGCCATCTTCTGTGTAGCAACGCTTTTAGTCCTTGCAAAGACCTTTCAAGTTTTCGGGAGGGTTCACACCTATTTTAATTCAGCCAGACACTGGTGCAGAATGGGGCTGCAGGGACATGCATATATTGAAGCTTGGCTGGTTTAACAAAGGTGACTTTGAACTACCACTGTGCTCCAGTAATTGTGAGATTGGTGAGCTCTGAAGGAGAACTGGAAGGGAAACGAGATTACATCAGGGCATGATGTGTTTTCTTTTCCATCACTTGCATGTTTCTGAGACAGGGGTACCAGTAACACACCCAGCTGATTTTATGTAAAGACTCATCAAGTCATTGCATTAGTCTTGCTATTTCGAAGTCTGACTTTCACCATCAAAAAATAGATTTAATGCACTAATGAATGGAGTCAGCAAGTTAGAAGATTTGGCCAGTGAGCAGCTGGACAGAAAAGACTTTAAGTAAAGTTATCACATAGGTAAAGATGTTTTTACTCTGCTCTTTTTGCTCTTTCATGGGGCTTATTCAACAATAAACACAGTTAATTTAGTGGCTATATTCCAAGTCATCTACTTGTTATTCACAGTGAAATAATACAAAATACTCAAGGGTGTTGTTCCCGTGATTTCTCTTGGTGAGCAGTTTAAAATGGCTGTTACATTTGGACTTGGTGGAAAATCCAGTTTCCAAGACCGGGAAATACTTTCTTTTTTAAAATCAGGCATGTTTATTAAACTCATAAAAGTTAATGGATACAACAAAAAGCCAATAAGATCCAGGCCAAGATAACAAGGTTTCTTCCCTTAATAAAACTACCTTTGCCTGGGATGGCATTTTCTGTCCCTCTCTGCAGGGAGCTAGGCAGTCCCTGGCACTGGGAGAGGAAGGCTGAGTCAGTGATAGGGCTCCCAGGTAACCATCAGGACAGAATAACCCTGAGAAACCCCTCAGAAGCTGTGAGCTCGCCCTTGAAATCAGGAATATGCGGTGGAGCTTGGGAAAGCAGCCTCTTATTGAGAGCCTCTGAGTCTACCCCTGGGCCAGATAGGGCCTTGAACTGGGGCTTTCCAGGTTGATTTTCAGCAGTGATGGAGCTCCCAGAAGCATGAAGAGAACAGAGTGAGGGCAGCATGTCCCACCCTGATGACCAGCTTCCCTGGCCAGGCAGTGGTGGTGTAGGGAGCAGGAACCCTGACCTGTCCTTTGGGGTCACTTCTGCAGAGATGCTTCCTGCTGTCAGTTTCAGTGGAATCCCTATCTGAGGATAGGATTAACTCAGTGACAGTGCAGACAAAGTTTTACTCGTTTCCAGGATTGAAATTGTTATTTTGTGGAAGCAGACTCTATGATCCTGCTGAAGCACTGGCCTTTGGGAAAGATTATCAAGCACAACCCCCATTTATTTTTGAACACACAGGAGAGAGAACAAGTTATTTATTCTGCTTAGTTTGAGGGTTTTCTTTTTAGCAGTCAGTGTCTCCACAAACTTGGCAAATGACCCAGAAAACAGAACACATGGACTGGCTCTCTGGTAGTAATGGAAATAGCAGTGGGAAGGCCCAAATCATGCGAGAGTCAGGTTATGTTACAGAGACAAAGACTGCTCTAAAGCAGGGGAAGGGTTCTCTTATTTTTCTGCGGAGTAAACTGAATTACAAGGAGGAAGTCCATCTTCTCTTAGGCATATACAGAAGACATCATTAACTATTTTGGTCATGAGAAGCAAGGAAAGGGGTGCATTTAATGTCTCTGTGTTAGAACTGTAGAAGATTAATAGATTCCTTGGAAATAGCTGACATTTTGGTTAGAGCATCCTTCAACAAAGAGCCCAGCTGTGATCCTGTTTCTCTGTAGGGCTATTCTTTCTGCCAGGTGCCTGCCCCCGAGAGAGCAGTGAGTGCTGGGCTGCCAGTCAGGCTGGATGGCGAGATGCTGAGAGAGCCCCAGTTGTTAGCAGAATATGTGGCTTTATTCCTTTTCAATTAACGTCATCATGTGTAAATCTGCTGTGGGACTCCAGTGATAAAGAAAACTGACATGCACCACTCCAGTGCAATAAATCTTTAGGCTCTGGCTGTGGGGATGCCAAATCCACTTGTCAGCTTGTTATTCTTGAGCTCATCAATTGTGTGGCAGTGGCTGCTGCAGTCTGAACACCATTGTTTTGTGCAGAGGCTGAGCTTTGGTTGGGCAACTGAAAAGATCTGTAAGTGTGAAGCTTAGGTTTTGCTTCTCCCTTTTCTATAATAGAGCATGTTCAATAATCATTTTAAGAGCCTGTAGTTCACTTCCCTGCCCCATCTTCACTATTGACAGTTTTAGATTTCAGTTTTCAACAAGTGCTTGTGTATCTGTGTGCACAGCGCATGCATGTGGAGGGGCTTTAAAGTTGCAATCAGACAACTTTCTAACCTAACTGATTAATTTCTACTGGGATGGTTTTGCATCAGTGTTTCTGGGTGTCCTGGGTTTGGAGTGGATCCAGGCAGAATGGACTCAGGTCTCTCTGCTCTCTGTATTTCTGTAAGACCTACTGCACGAAGGATTTCTTCATGGCTGGGGCTCCTGAGTATGTGAATGCTAAGGTGAGAACAATTTGAACTAATCCATTCCCAGACCAAGATGTAGCTGCTGATAGTGAAGTCTCCCAGCCTTGGGTTTAAAGAAGTTCTCTGCTCTGAAGCTTTGTGACATTAAAGAAGTTGAACGTTATCTTTCTTTAAATAAATCACATTATTTTGCTGGAGACCTCAGTATTTTGTCCAGCTGTTGTCTTGTTTAGTACAATACATCAGACTGGCTGGCTGAGGTATTTGCAAAAGCCATGCAGTTCCTAGTGATGGAACATTTGGGGCTTATTCTCATTATAAGCTTTTTTATCATTATTCTTAAAGTAGAAGCCTGCCACAAATAATGTATGTAGTGTCTGGCATGAACTAACTAATGGCCTGCTGGCAGGGCAGCTGTTTTGCTGCCTACAGTACTTTGTACTTGAATATTCTAGTGGGATGGGAACTGTGTAATGCTTACTGTAGTAATGATGGGCTACCTGCACAAGCCTATATATATGTCCCAGCAAACTGCTTCCTTTGGTACTCATTTGTTCTTTAAGCACCTTATATTACATAGGCTATAATAATATAAATAAATAAATTTAATAAATAAATATATTTAATATTAGAAAAATTAGGTGAAATAAAAAAAAAACCTTGAAGCTGCACATAAATCAAATTACTCCATTTTTCAGAACCACTTTATTTCTTGAAGAGAAGGTGAGGGGCTGTGAGAGTTGAAATTCCCTTTCTGAGCAATCCTGATAATTATTTATACCACATCATGACAGCAGTCCCACTAAGGGGTGCTGTCTTTATGGTGGTTGTATAGTGACATGAAAGATGAGGTACTGCTACAGGAGAGCTGTGTCGTTGTATTACAGTACCTGGAGAGCTGGGGGAGCAAATTTGGGTATGGGAAGCTTGTGAAAATGGTGTGGAAGGAAAAAGACATAGCAAAAAATGATTTTTAAAGTGGATTTTTTAAATTTCTTTACTGAGTATTTAGACTTTATTTTTTTTTTTTAGTAAGTTGATTGCTTAAAATTTCAACCAACTCCATGACTGAACATCTCCAAAATGTTCAGTACGATTTGACATTATAATGTTGGGTCTGCATCTTTTCCTCCCTTAATTCTCCATTAGCTAGCAAAGTGAAACCCCCTCTAGATTCTCTTTTGAAACTTGACAAAATTTGAGCAGCTGCAGGGAAGGAGTTTTGTTGCAATCAGCCATTGCTATTTCTATATGAGTATTATTAGGTTTCAGAAATAATTTCTATATGTAAAAGGGAAAGAAGAAATAATTTCTGTAAATAAAAAAAATAAAAAAAAAGAAATAATTTTCTGTAAAAGGGAAAAGCTAAGTTTTTGAGTGAATATATATCATTGTAGCATAATCATATGTTTATGTTCTGTACCTGCATTATTATTAACATATTTTAATTTTGTGTGTTGATGAGACAACTGGACAACTGAACAGCAAGCTACTAGAGCTGACTGTGTTTTCCTTCTTCTATCTATCAGAAAATCACAGAATGGTTAGGGTTGGAAAGGACCTTAAGATCATCAGGTTCCAACCCTCCTGCCATGGCAAGGACACCTCCCACTAAACCATGTCACCCAAGGCTCTGTCCAGCCTGGCCTTGAACACCGCCAGGGATGGACCATTTATCACTTCTTTGGGCAACCCATTCCAGTGCCTCACCACCCTCACAGTAAAGAACTTCTTATAGAATCATAGAATAGTTGGGGTTGGAAAGGACCTTAAGATCATCTAGTTCCAACCCCCCTGCCATGGGCAGGGACACCTCACACTAAACCATTCC
>JAVHNF010056843.1:7060-18879 GCA_034783455.1 Micropsitta finschii
CATGGAAAGGGTGCAGGAACAGTCCCTCCTCTGAAAATGACCTCTCAGTGAGTACGGTTCACACACAGCATCAGCATTTGCCACTTATTGGTGTGGAAGGTGAATTTTCCTCCCAGGCGCGTGTCTTTGCTGCATGTGTGCCCACTATGCATGTGCCCAGGAGTGTGTTAGCAGTGCTGATATACACCCGAGGGCAGGATTCCTCAGGCCATCCCAGTCCCATGGAGTTGTGTCTCTCACTATGAAGGCTGGACGGTGACTTTTGTTTTCTCTGTTGTCCATCTGGGAAGGATAGCTGTACTTCCATGTACAGTGTGGAGGCTGGCATAACTGACAGTGAGGACAAAAAGCAACTGTTCCCCAGACTAGAGCTTCAAGGGTAGAAAACGTGCAGCAGCTGCAGGGTTGTTAGTGTGTGGGGTGGGAAAGAAGGGTTTTTAAGGTGATGGGGTTAATGCAAGCCGGGACATGAAAGCAATTGAACCACTTTACCACAATGATGTCCCGCATGCCGGTGCCCGGCCACCAATGGCTGCTGTCATTGTATTGATACTGTGTTTCTCCAGGTTAACCCAGTTCCCAGCACCCCTGTAAGAAAGTGGTAGAGAGTTGCTCTTTTTAAAATTATTTTAATGAAACTCTATCCATTCTGAAAAGAATCTTTAACTTGCTTTCCTGTGAAAGAAGTGTGCATGTGTGGGGTTAGATAGAGGGAGCATGTGCACACTTGTGTGTGTTTGTGTGTGTGTAGGGTTCTCCCAGGACAAAACCTCCCTCCTATATTGGTTCCCACTGGAGGGAACAGAATAACCAGGAGGAGCAGAACCAAAACGTGCCTTTTGGGTGCTCAGTTGAGCCTGCTATCACTGATGCACTGAGAGCCTGTTGGTTAAACTGGAGACACACCCGTGGCAAACCATACCATGGTCACCTTGGCTTCTGGGTCTCGCAGAGAAGACGCTGCTTGAGCTGCGCTGACCAGGCAGCTCCATTTCCTGCAAACATGCCTTCATATGAGGGCCTGCTCAATCCTGGCCAACAGAGGGGCTCAGGGGAGGGACAGTCTGGAGCTTGCAGAAAGGGAAGATGTTCTCGTTTCCACATGGGTACTCTGCTGCCATCTCTAGCTCCCTTCCGAGTAAAATCTCTTGGGAGGTCCTGGACCCAGCTCTGTCTGGAGGTGACTTTAACTTTAGTTTATCTCCAACAAAACTACTTTCAAGTTGTAATTTCTCTAGCAAAATGCACCCAGGCTGGGCTTTTCGTGTTTCTGTGTGCGTCGGCAGCCCCTTCCTGCTCTGTGCTGCTCTTCTTTCACTTCCTTTCCAAGAAACCCTTCAAATTTTGGCAAAGAGCAAGGTTACAGTCAAGCTTTGGGCTCCCCAGGTTGCTTATGAGGTTGTATAGGCTCAGGTGACTGATGCAGTGGCTGCTGCTGAGCAGCTGATAGCACACACCACGATCTTCATGTTTGTTTGCCATGTGGAACCCATGTAAATCCAGGTTAATCCCAGCCAAGCCATTGATGGAATGCCAGCAAAGAACACATCTCCTTGTCTCTTCTCCCAGGTGGTAGCGAACGCTGTGGCTGCCTTGTCGGAAATCAGTGAATCGCATCCCAACAGCAACCTGCTGGATTTGAACCCTCAGAACATTAATAAGCTACTGACAGCTTTAAATGAGTGCACAGAGTGGGGCCAGATCTTCATCCTGGACTGTCTGTCCAACTACAACCCCAAGGATGATCGTGAAGCTCAGAGGTATGCTTGTTCATGCTCTTAGCACAAGGCACGTGGGGCTGTTTGGTCATTTTCAGGCTTCTGCAGTGTTAGAACTCTGAAAAGGGCTTGTGATAACAGGGGTTTTTGTTGATCTGTAGCAGCACAATTAAGGCTTGAAGTAAGAGCTTTAAAAGGGAAGCAACTTTTGGTAGATTGGGCTGTTGCTGGAAACCTGCTGTCCCCTTTGCAGAACAACTTTCTCTGCTTATCAGTAGCTTTTTTTTTTTTTTCCCTTTTCCCATTTAAAAGTCTTGTTCTTAGGGGAACTGGTGCTACTAGGAAGGGATCAGCCCAAGACCAGACCTGTAACAATGGCAACACTGTTTGGAGGATTTTCTGGTTTAAAGCAAAGCTCTCAATTCTGGTTTTGCTACTTTGAAAGGCAAGAAGCCCTTATAAGTTTAGGGACTTCCAGAGTACTATAGGTCTGAGGCTGTAATATTTTTTTCCAACTAAAACCTAGTTTGTGATAGAACTGAAAATCAAGGTAAGAAATGATTTTTCTTATCACTCCAGATGTATCCTTGTGCTTTTACCTTTAGCTGCAGTGACTAAACCTAAATACAAAGAGCTTAGGAACTAGAGTGTTAATTTGTGCACTTCAAAACCTCCTCATCTTTGTCCAGAGTCATAAAAAGTCAGATTCTGTACCCAAGAGAACAAGGAACCAGCAAGAAAAAAATACTTGGAACAGGTATTCACTCTTCTTCATCTATTTTGTGTGGGTGATGTGGGAGTGGAGGGGGAAGAAGGGGCACAAGCCCACATGCAAAATCCTGAGCAGGCCTTTTCAAATTTGACATATATCTTCATTAACTGTGGTTTTATAATCCACTTCTTTAGAAAAGCCTGCCAGTCTTGCTAGGTTTTCTTTCTTCCCACCTCCCTCCCCGTGTGT
This sequence comes from Micropsitta finschii, assembly GCA_034783455.1. Taxonomy (NCBI): domain Eukaryota; kingdom Metazoa; phylum Chordata; class Aves; order Psittaciformes; family Psittacidae; genus Micropsitta; species Micropsitta finschii. The sequence goes on from JAVHNF010056843.1 coordinate 9,740, forward strand.
TCTGTTTCTGCGCCAGAAACAGCTATTAATGAGTGCTAGAAACCTGCAGAGATCTCCAGGGTGTCAGGCCAGTATTATCCTGGCTTTGTCAGAAAGGGACCACCAGTTTGAACAGCTGTGAACATGTCCCAGTTCCTCATCAGTGATTCTTCTGAAGTGGTGTGTGAAACTGGATGGGCAGTAACTTCTTTTGCTCTTTTGTGTGGAGTTTGATTTCTCAGAGCCTGCCTTCATTTCAGAGGAGAATGATAGCACCCAGTTTAAAATAGCTTTCTCCTTTACAGCAAGGCTGGTGTCATTACCCCTGTGCATGAAGAAACTGAGGCACAGAGAGGTGAAGCAGCTTTACATGCCAGGAGACCTTGGGCAGAGGCATCTGGGGACTGCCCCCACCTCTGACTTGGACTCCTCTGCTCTTCACTAGCCATGCTGCTTCCCTTCCAGGGTGGCTGGAAGGAAATCTTTCAGGGAAAGACACTTCAGGAGGCACAGATGGGAGTAAGATTGTTCTGGGTTAGCAATATGCAGGAGGGGGTGGGAAGAAACTTGACAGATGCTGTAAGAAAGACCATATGAACCCAAACTTCCTTTCTGCTCGGGTTGGCTTGTTTAGGATGCTGTTGATTTATAGGATTCACTGAGGCAGGTGGTGAAGCTGAGACTTAGGGGTGGTATTTAGGTCACTCTTTGCCTGTGTCTTCAGTGGAACAGAAACCTAGTTTTGCAGAAACAAATGGTTAGAATGGCAGCAGCCCCCGATGCAAACCAGACCTGCGGGTCATTACAGGGGGGCTGAAGTGTTTTTCTGATCATTAAAGGTGTGTTTGTAAGTGACAGACAAGGTTACAGAAATACAGAATACCACCAGGCAGAGGCAGAAAGGACTAAATATGGAACGTGTGCTGGGATTGGAATGCTGAGAGCTGGAAGAGTTCTGAGCTTACTGTGGCAGGAGAGAAACCTGAAGTTGTGAGAGAAGTAGTTCTTTGCTTCCTGCTGTGTTCAGGAAAGCAGGACTTTGCTTGTTCTCTGCGAACAAAATCAAATCAAAGTAGTGTCTGAGAAGCTGTCCTCAGCCATGTACAGTCTTCTAAAGTCAGATAAGCTCTGAAATACGTGACATTCTGAATTACATCTCTTACTCCTCTGTCTCCAGCATCTGTGAACGGGTGACCCCTCGGCTTTCTCACGCCAACTCTGCAGTGGTGCTCTCAGCAGTGAAGGTCTTGATGAAGTTCCTGGAGCTTCTTCCCAAGGATTCTGACTATTACAACATGCTGCTGAAGAAACTTGCTCCTCCGCTGGTGACCCTGCTGTCTGGAGAGCCTGAAGTTCAGTATGTTGCCCTAAGGAACATCAACTTGATTGTGCAGAAAAGGTAAAGGCTCATGGGGTGTCATTCCTGGGTTGCCGAAGGGCATCTGGTTATCTCAGACCTTCAGATAGTCCCACATGCACAGAACTTCACTGAACTTAGGCTTAGATCCCTTAAGGGACAGATTAAACTGTTTCATGACTGTGACAGACTGAATTAATTCTTTCAGCAGCATATATGTGATACCAGTATCATACAGTATTTCTTTATCTGCCTCTCTCATTACCACCTCTCTAAAAGTAGTAAGAGCTGCCCTCTCATTTGCCTATAAACCAAGTAGGAAGAAGGCTGTAACTGTGCAGTTCATGGTGACCTGTGGAAACTTAATGTGCTTATGCTATGATCAGCATAATAAAAAGAACCAGGCTGCTGACATACTGATGTACAGTGGGTTGGGTTTCTTTCCCATCAGTTTACTCCCACGTGCATGTTTAAATACTGTTGTTCCTTGCTGGAAAGGTAGAATAGGTTGAGTAGCACTTTGTGATTGTGTTCAGGGCAGAGTTACTGTGCACAGGCATCTGGCAAGTGAAAGCAGCAAATGAGTTTGTAGGTGGGTTTTGCATTAAGATAAGGATGTTATTCTTTCATTGAAAGCACTGTCATCCACTGAGTGACTGCAGTGGTTGGCTCAGCAGTTCAAATGGAGGAAGTAGAGATGTAGGCAGAGTTAGAGACTTGAATTCTTCCTTTTGTACCTAAGCAATCTTTTGCTCCAACCTCCTGACTTTATTCAAACTGTTGTTCTCATGTGTTTACATGTGCTGGACACAAAGTGACACCATCCTGTTTCTCAGGAAATGTTTGGGTAGATGTCTAAACAACAGATACCTGTGGTTAGGATAGAGCCCCTTGTTTTTACCAGTCTTGAGTCAAACAATGTTATGTTCCCTCCAGGCCTGAAATTCTGAAGCAGGAAATCAAGGTGTTCTTTGTGAAGTACAACGATCCCATCTATGTTAAACTGGAGAAACTGGACATCATGATCCGCCTGGCTTCTCAAGCAAACATTGCCCAGGTCAGCTGAGGAGATCCTCATGTGTTCTGCATGTGTTCTGGGCTGGAAAACCCTCCTGTGGTCCTTGCATAAGGATGTGTGCAACCACCTCCTAGTGTGGTCCTGGCTTTTAGTCATCACTGTCCCTGGTATAGTAGTAGTGCTCGTTACAGGAGCTTAAGGGAGGTGGTAGAGTTTTCTCCGTAGTTAAGATGTTAACAGAATGGTATATCTTGCATCATGACCATTAGGTAGGCCTTGTTGTACAAGGAGAGCTGACTTCTGTCAAATGGGTTGCTGTTAGTGTTGAGGTTGGAGTGAGAGGCTTCTTTCAGGTAAGAGGTGCACCTGTAACAGTGGCATTCACAATGGCCCAACATGACTGAAGTCTGAATTTCAAGAGTATTAAATTGTTAAACACTTGCACAGACACTTGTCAGAGCTAAAATGAAAGTTATTTTGCTTCTAGAGTGGAAATAGCACAAAGCTAAACTGAATTGAGGCTGCTTTACCATATGTAGATTCTCCTTGGATTTGATGTTGGTTTAAGCCAAATTCCTTTCTTAAAGGAACTGTTCTTGATTGCAACCCTAGCCACAAGACTTAACACTAATGCAGAATGATTAATGCCTGTGGTTAGTGCTATTATTGTTCTACCCTAATTGTCACAGAGCAATTTCATTTAATGTGACATTTTTAAGCAGCTCTTTCCTCTGCTGTTTCTTGGAACAGAGCAAGGTAATTCAGACACCTTTTGTGCCGGGGACATGGAAAATATCTTAAAAATCAAGTTTCCATGAAAAATCTATTTGGAATTTCCTATTTATTCTTGGTACTCTCCATAGCAATATTAATGCATAATGTTTCAGTAATTCAGGTTGTTTGGATGAAAGGCAGTGGTGTCTGGAGAGCTGAGTCTGGGACTGGTATCTGCAGACTAATGAATGAATCTCTTCCTGGTTCTGAAGAGGCATTCCTAAAGGCAACCTAAGCTTCATCAGAAATATGCCCTGAAATGAGACGCAAGGAGGGCAGGCTTCGACCCACATCCTCCCTGTGCAGCTTGTCAAGGCTCTTCATCTCCTTGCCCATTCTAGACCCAAGGCAGCAGACTAGTTGTATCCAAGTCATTCAGACTCGGGCAGTATTTGAAAAGCATAAGCTACTAAACCTGGTTGCTCTAAGTCCTGTGCAACAGAGATCAGCCAAGGAAATATGAAACTTCAAAACACAGGTGTCCTGTCTGCGATTGCAGATGTATTTGTCTGCAGTCTGGCCCTTCAAGGCCTCCTTATCTTGTCTTTGCTTGGGGCAATTTGCATTGACTATAGATTTTTTTTAACCAACTGTCTCACTTTGTGCTGCTCACTTCTCCTTTGCAATCCATTTGTGACATCACAGTGAAATCCCTGATGTCATGTTTGACATAAGAAACGGACACAAATGAGATTTTGAGGGAATATAAGTTGAGTAGGGTCTTTTTTAAAACTCATTTGTTCTGTCCCAGAAGGTCCTGGCTTAAGCCTTTGTTCAGTTTCCATTAGCAAAAAAACCTCAAGAGGAGAAACATCTGTTATTAATCTCTGTACAGGTGTTCCAGGGTGTCATCAGATCTCCTCTGCATCCTCCTTTTGGATCTAGTAGGGATCCAGAGGTTCATCTCGGCACAGAAAAGGAGAGATCAAAAATGGTTGTTGCTGAGAGCTTTGCATACGGTGAATGTAGAACAATAAGTACAATAAACCAGGCATGAACCTACGTGTATGGATGTGACCCAAACTTCACTGTATTTTCAGTGTAAGAAGGAATAGCAGCATTTAAGTTTGACAGGGCTGATTTTGTCCCCAGCTTTTAGTTCAGGGGTATTTGAAAATAACCCAGCCTGAGCCGTCCTTTGACTCTGGATCAGTTTTGCTGCCTCATCCAAACCAATGGGTTTCAGAGACAGAGACTGATTGCAGTGTTTGACTGTGTTAGCTTTGGATGTGTGTGGATAGCTGTGGCAATGTGCATCCTGCCTGTGTTCTCCTGTTCAAGCAGAAGAAAGCTTTGGGGTAAGCATCAACTTAGCTCCAGAAAACCTGAGCTATGTGGTACTACATTGACCTCTTAAGAAACCTTCACCAAGGCACAGAGTGCATTTCCTCAGCTGGACTAGGGGAATCGTAACCATCAGGATTCGAAGCCATACAGATTGAGGAGTGCCACTGAAATCTCTTTTCTGGGCTGATCTTGTTTTTCATTACCTCACTTAAAGAATGTATCTGGATATGCTTTTGTTACTGGAACAACCTCTGGAAAGCACAAAATGACTGCAAGCAATAAAAACCATATTTCATTAATGTACTGTGGGTTATTGCAAAGACATGGTTGCAAATTTGGAAAAATCTGTTCTTATTTAACTGTGATAAACAATCTGGGCTTGAGATCTGCAAAAACCATTTAACAATATTTCTATCTCCAATTGGACATTGGTTCATGCTGATAGATATGAAGAATAACTTGATGGAAGTTACACTGAAGAATAATGAGTGTAGGAGGAAAACTAAGGAAAGGAATCTGAAGCAAAAGCCACAGCCTCATGGTAGTGGAAAAGAGAAAGTATCTGTTGAAACTCGTACTGGAGGTTTATCTTCTGCACTGACAATTTGAGGCTGTAATTGAGGGTGTTGTGAAAGTAAATATTATTATACAAAGAAAAAGAGATTGTAGGGTCCTGACAAAAGTAGATGCCAGCAATTTGATTCATTGCCTCAAGTAATACTTGCATGTAAACAGAAGCTCCCGAGCCTACTTCTACATAGTACTGAAAACGTTCACTGTTTTCTTTTGTCAGCTGAATGAACGTCATGTCACAGTTTGTTTAAAGAAAAAGCTTTTTGTTTCAGAAACTGTGTTCCCTATTAAGTCATAAGAGACCTGCCTGTATAGCAGAGAGTGCAGCAAACTGAGATCTAGGGTAATCCTTACCCTGAGAATAGAAGGGTAAATAAAATACATTTTCTAACTGAAAATATCTCTGCCTTCCTTGGACATATTTTGTAATGAAGCCACAATGATTTTACCTTCTATAATATAGAGAGCTCTTCAAGTGGAGAAAGAAAGGCTTCCATTAATGTTCTCTCTCTTGAGTCTGTCCTGCAGGTGTTATTTGTTCTTTGTCTTGCCACATCCACACCAACAATGTTAGAATTCAGTGATATTTGCACACAAACTCTAGAACTCTAGATATCTGTCACAAATGTATTGGTAATATTGTCCTAGGGACTTGTGATGTTTTTGCCTTTAAATCCTCCCTACTCCCAATATTTAAATTCACATGTTCTTTGGGATCTGCTATAAACATTTCAGACACATCCTTTATCACTTTGTAGGGATGGTAAAGACAAATCAGCCAGAAAAGTCCAGCTCCTCCAAGAGAACAGTAAATAACACGATTCAGTTTCAATTACCCTGTTGTATCTTGGGAATGTTTTGAATATTTCTGGCTTGGTATTTTCCCAAAAAAGTCCAAATTGTCCAGAGACACTAATAAAAAACAAGTAAAGAACAATCCATTTCATTTCTGACTGGAGCACATCAGAAAACACTTGCATTTATTTTTCTTGTCCAAGTCCCAAACAACATCCCTCAGCTCTCTGTTTTGGTTCTGTGAGGCTGAAGGCAGATAAAGAATGAAAATCAATCAAATATTGAATAAACATTTCTTGGGAAGGTGGCTGTGATCATCAACCCATGATAACCCTATGGCTTACTGTCTTTTTAAACTAAGGGGTAAAGCTTTTGTTATGAACATCAGCCTTTCACAATCCTGGAATTTCTAAAGCTGTCTTAGATACTTTCTGATTAGCTGAAAATAGAATCACTTGAATAATCTTTTTTTCAATTAAAATGTGATTTTTATAAAAAAATGATGTTTCCAGTAAATTATTTTCTTTTTTTTTTCTCTTATTTTTTTTTCTTTTCAGATTAGCTCTATGGCTCTAAAGGCAACTGTGTGCTTGTGGGCTGCATGGGCTAAGGCCCGAGGCAGAGTTCTGCCAGTTTATCATTCCAGTAAAGCACTTTTATAAGAATATAAGGCACAGACAGACAAAAAATCCCTCTATTTTGGTGTTTCTGGAAAAAAGAGAATTGACACAACAGGTTGCCCAGGCTAAAGAGCAATGGCCAGACTGAAGACATTAAAATCAGAGAAGGTTTCTCACCTTCTCACCTGGCAGAAGGTACAAGTGAGCAAGGCTTTGCTTTCATCAGATTGTATTCAGTGCATACTCAACTGCTTTTCTTGCAAAGCAAGACTGAATGCTTTGCAGATAGCAGACTGAAGTTGGCATCTCGCTAAACCTTTGCCACCATACGCTAAGATGATCTTCATTGCCGGATAAAGTAGAGATTGCCTTTCAAACACAGTCCTTTGAAAAGGCAGCTGCAGCTTCTCACGGAAGGATTTCTTTCTGTGTTTCTGAACCTGAGATTTACCCATTTTCTCCTTATTTACCCACTGGAAAAAATCTGCTGACTTCCACAGTGAAAGCATTTTAACCGGAGGATGGGAGAGAGAAGAAAATGAAGGCAAAGGGGGAAAATACATTACCTATTTGTTAATTGGGATGGAGGTTGCTAATTGTCTCACATATTCACACCTTTATGCCATGTGTTTCAATAAGATCATAGCCATTTTCCCAAACCATGTCAAAGCATCCACCAGCACAGACAGCTTCCCGTTCCATCACTGCCATCTCCACAGAGCTCCCATGGTTGGATGAGTGGTGGGACAACCTGCTCAGCTTTATCCCACATCTTTGTTACACTCAGGGGGTCAGAAGTGAGCATGTCGTAAGTCTGAGAATTGCTTTGGGTAGTGAAATTGGCAGGTCTTAGTTCAGTGCCCTGGTCCAGTAGTAAGGGAGAGGCAAGGTTCATTGAGGCATGACGATCACAGCAGCACAAGGTCGTCGGTAGACATACAGGAATATCTCCTGCACATTGCAAAACCTGTGCCGCTTTGACAAGAATTGCTATTTTCTTTCACGCTGGAGGATGCTAAAGAGTCCCTAGAGCTCACTGGGTCTCCAAGCTGGTGAGCTCATGATACTTTTAATAATCAGAAGTTGTTCCTATGTGTCTGTGCTGATAGACAGACTGACAGGATCTACCTTCAGGGTGGAAATTGCTTTGAAGCTGTAACAGCAGCAGTGAGGGATTGATGTGGAGAGGTGTTGGGTTTTCACAGCTTCCCCAGAGTCTGCAGGGGTGGGATTGCTCCATGATAGTGCAGAAGGAGAAGTGGGCAGAGAAACTGAGCTAGAAACAAGCCCAGTGTTTCTATTTTGTGCCTTGTTTTCCAGGAAGCAAGCTCCAAGCTAGGGGCTTCTGCTGGAAAACATTCAAAGCAATGAGATTATTCAATTTCTTTCTCTTAGTTTGTGTGTTTTAGGGCTTTAAAGTCAATAGGACCAGATTTCTGCATGTAACAGCCATGGCAGTGCAGGCTGGCATGACACAGCTCAGCAGTGACAGCCACCTTGGGGCTCACAGTAGTGTCCTTTGGGAGCCTTCAAACCACCATGGACTTCTAGGGGAACAGGGGAATCACCAATGGTACGCCTCAGACACTGATTTCAGACTCTGCAAGGAGGGGGAGCTTGTGATCTGCAGCCAGGGAGGCTCCTGAATGCAGATTACAAATTGCACAGATGAAAATCTGTAATTACAGGTTGTATTTTCACCATTTTCAGCATGTGGATTTTACTGTTAATTTTATTGCTTCTTCTGCTATGTCATTTTCTTCTTATCCCCTGAATTCCCTATGCTTTACGTCCTGGCAGGGTGGCTGTGCAATTTGTTTATGCTGGTAAATCTAAATTATATTCGCTTACCCCATTTGTACAGAAGATAAGTAGCAAAGCAGGCTGATGAGAGGTGTAAGTCAATCAGTGAATTAACCTCCCAGTTAAAAGACATAGAATGTGACAGGACAAATGCACCATGATCCCTCTTTGGCTTAGAAATGTAAATTTCAACAAGGGAGATTAGCACAGTTTATAATGACCTAGAATGCTTGCCTTAAAAAATGATACCCCAGATGCTGGCTGTCAGACAAAGACTCAGCCTCTAGAGTCTCAACTGTATGCTTGCAACATGAAAAATGGGCTCTTATCAAGGAGTGGAGACTCCAGGCTCAGTATTGATTTAAATTTATGAGCATATTTCAAAGGCAGCAGAGGGTTTATTTAGTGCAGATGACTGGCTGAAAACAACGTTTAGCTTGCTTCCCAGGGTCGAGCACAGAGGTGCATGTGCAAAATTGAACATGTAAAGCTGTTCCCACGCTGTACTAGGGGAAAGGCACAAATCCTTCCATCCAAATGACAAAGACAGATCACCTTTCAGCTTTGAAGGAGCGGCTCTGACACAGGTTTGCTTTGAGTTCACCTGCAGTACTAGGGAATTAGCTGTGGTGATGGCTGGAGTCTGGGCAACTCTTAGTTTTGAATGTGGAAGGAGAGAAAATAGCTGATCCCTGATGGCACCTAGATGAGCTTCTTGCTCATCGTTGAAGGCTGAAGAGCATCCTATCCCTTTCCTTGCATTCTTGAAGAAGAGACAGCTTAAGACAAAGACTAGTGAGGATCAAAGATTTATTGTAAATGTCCCTGTTCCCCTGTGGATTGGCCAGCTGTGGCATGGAAAGGACTTGACCTGTAGAACAGCAGAGGAGGTCACAGTGGGAGGTGAGAACAGCACGTTTGTGTTAGTATTGTG
>JAVHNF010056843.1:60782-75037 GCA_034783455.1 Micropsitta finschii
CACCATGATGAAGAGCCTTCCCTGGAGCACCACAATAACATCTCTGGAGCTGGATACTCCTAGCAGAGCAGCTTTGGCTTATGAAGAGAACAGCCTTGGATCCTTGAGCTTGTTTCAGTCAAAAACTTTAGTTAGGTCCCTTTAAAAGGATATCTAAAATCCTTTTAGATATCCTTTAGATGCTGGTTTTAGATTTTACTTGTCTCTTTCTTTCTTTCATTCTGGATCCTTGTATTCTTCTTTTCTTTTATACGTTGCTTCCCTGCAAAGCTGCTCTTTTAAATAGACCTGAATATGGTGTTGGGGCTGTTCAGCAATCCTGTCCTGCTGCTGGGTGTTCCAGCCCTGACTTTCACCTACTGCATAATCCTGGGCCAGTCACTTCACCTTTTAGCATCTGCTATGTTCTTTCTGTTGTGAAAGACTACAGAATGGTTCAACATGTATAGAGGACAGAAGAGTTTTTGTCTGCTGTTGTTAGCTGATATATTGATGTGTTTTGATCATACTCTGTCCCGTTCACCTCTGTGCTTAGCTGTTTAGCTGCTTCTGAGCATCCTACTTGTACGTATGACCTTACTACTGCTGAAGGATGAGGAAGTGTAAAAAAGTGGAATGGGGCCAGTGCAGCAGCTTTGTTCCCGTTCAAGAGGTTCTGGGCAGGAGCCAAGTGATTCTGCCAAAAGCTGCTCTGTATCACAGAGGAAAAAAACTGTCCCTATTGATTACAAACCCCGTAACCTTTTCATTTGCTCCTGTCTATTACACGATAAATATCCTCTTGCTTCAATTGCAGACAGAAACTATGGGTCTCTTTGTACTTGTAATTATTACTATTTTGGAATATAAAAGATGGAGCCTGCAAGAGGGGAAAAAATAGCAGCTGTTGGACCTTATGAGCTGATTTCACTGTGGGGTTTCAAATGAGAACAACCTCTGTGCCTCCCCCAGTCCTCTCTTCTTCTGACGAGCTTGGCATAGCTTCTCCCCTGCACTGCAGTGCTGCTGCTGGTAGTGCCTCCTGCCCCGGCCATGCCCTGCCTGTGCTGCCTGGGGCTCTTTTGATCTCAAATCAGAATTGTTGGTAACTTGCAGTGTTTGGCACTGGGCTGTTGCAGTGCTGGCTAGTGGAGGGTGTAGCTGGGAGGGAGAGAAGGGAGATGGGAAGATGAGCACTGTGATCCTGCAGCCTGGCCTGAGCCCCCTCCTACCTCTGAGACCATTCAGGGAGGGTCTGCCAGCTCAAGACCAGGCTGCTTGCCCAGGCCTGCCTGAACTAGTGATGCTCAGTGGAGAACATGCTACTAGCTTGCAGGGAGAGCACAGGAATGCCGGGTGGTTTCTCTGCAGTGCTATCCGCAGCCATTGCCAGGACTCTGGTGGGAAGAGGCTTCTCTCAGTTCTTTAGCAAGAGCCCTGGATGCAGTGCCTCTCCTGAGCACAGTCCATCACTCAGGATGCTCAGGCATGTGCAGGACCTGCCAGCCTCTTTGGCTTATGTACGAGAGAAAGTGGGTCATGTCTCATGAACAGATTTCAAACACTTCCATCTGCTGAGGCTTTTGGGTTTGTGTTTCCGCTGCAGACATCTCCTCCCTTTTGCAGCTACATGTCCATTTCCTTCCTTGGCCACCTGGGCTTTGGCACAGAGCAGGCCAATAGCTTGCAGGAGGGAAAGCTAGGAAGGTCTTATGTGCTTTGTCTTAGTCCCTAGTGCAACCCTGCCTGAGTCTGCTGCTTAACCTTCATTTCATTTAAGCGTAACCTCCTCTAGTAGAGGCCATCCTAAGAGCATCAAACCTTGCCTGAAAAGGGATCACCCCAAACTCTGGCTTCCAGCATCCTCAGGGATGGAGACTTCTCAGTGTGGCAAGTGGCTGGTGATGCACACCAGGGCAGAGGCACAGACAACCTGGATGAGCTGTGCTGACATTTGAATCCATCTTGCTACGGGTTTATACCAGAGCAAGGATGCGTGTCTAGCCGTGTGCTGCAGTAGGGCAATAGTCTTTCAAGATTCATGGTCTTGATCACTTAAATCCAGTGAAAACAGTCTTAAGACATCTCCTTTCTTCCCAGAATAGTAACTCTGGGTATAAAACCTTTGCGAAGGAAAGACTGGTTCATTTCCAAAAGACTCTCTCGTAGGAGATGCTTAACCAGAATAAAGCTCTCAACCTGGGTTGGTGGCACTTCTATTGTTCACTGATGAAATACCACCACGTGCAGCTCTCACATAAAACAAGGCACACACAAGGGCTGCCGTGGCAGAGCTGCGCAGAACAAAGCCTGCGGATTTCAATGGCTCCTGACTAAAGCCTGGGAGACGCTGGGTTTTTGCAGCCCTTCAGCACAGGCAGAGAGCTCCCAAGCACTGCCAGCTCGGCAGAGGTGTGCAGCCACCGTGTGAATCGTTATCCCTGCTCTCGTATCCGCTGGGATAACTAATTCATGCTCAGCGTGAGCCCACCCACTCGGTGGCGAGTCGAGGCTCGAGGACGCACCACACCATTCATGCTTCAGTCTGATTCCAGCTCGGTGACGTGAATTAAGCTGGGAGCTGAAAATACCTCTGCTCCCAGCTGATGTGCCCTGATCTGCCATGCTGCAGATGCAGCTGCGTGGCAGCAGCCGGTGATGGATAGACAGGGTGCCAAATGACATGTGTCTGCTCCTGGGCAGAGGGCTAAGCAGAAGTGTGGTCCCTGCACCCTCCGGGCCTGCTTTTCTAACTGTAAAGAGCCTTTGCTTTCCTGAGTGCTCAGATCTGTGCTGTTCGTGTGCCATGTGAGAAGTGGGGCTGAAGTTACCTGTAGACATGCAGGAGGCCCTGCTGAGCAGCTAAACTGGGGATGCTGATTTATTCAATGGAGAAACTGGAATTTGAATTCCTTTTTCTTTAGACCAAAGTGAAAAGGGGCTTGGAACAGGGATTTTAGCTGTCAAGAAAAGCAGCTTGTGCATTTCGTGTACACCCAGAGCTGTCTGTCACAGTGCAGCAGTCACCTTACAGCACCTCCTGTGTGTACTGCAGGCTTTTCCCCAGATTCCTTCCTTTGTTCTTTCAAGCAAAAAGGAGATAAACACAGTCCATCAGTGGAGATGCTCGCCTGTGAATCGGTGCTCCCAGGCCTTTGTAGGTAAAAGATCCATCCTGTACCCACAAGCTAAACCAAACAAGATTGATTCAAGCTTTGGTGGTTTGCAGTGGGGATGGCAGAGAAAGCTCTGGTCCCTGGCAGCTCACCCCGTAACAGGGCACAGAAGAACCAGAAATCTTGGCTGAAGCCTAAGGTGCCAGGCTCTGGGGCTTTCAATGGTGAGGGCTTTCCACTCTTGATCCCAGTCTCCAGCATTTTGGTTTCCAAACAAAGAGCAAATCCTGAGCCCTTGGAGGTATTCCCACAGTTCCCAGTGACTCGGGGAGAGAGGAGTGCTTACTGGGACTCAGGTTCCCAGCAGTGAGAGCTGGCACTGGCCTGAGGCTGTTCTTTAGGGCTGTAGCTGGATGGCTGCAGAGGAGCAAGTCTCTCTGGAGTTGTATATCATGGGGTCAGGGTGCACTTAGGATGCACTGTACATCTTGAATTCATTTGAGCTCTGTCACGTGTCTGCCTCTTAGGGAAGAGGTTGTGATAGTTCTATGGAGCAAACCATGCTCAGAAATACAACTTCTAATGGAAACACAAGGTCAGGGTTCTACCCAAACGTTCTCATCTTGAATCGAGTGCTAAGTTAATTGAAATGAGGTGGGCTTAATAAAAATAAAAGAATATAGTGCATGGGAATAGATCCCTAGACTGTTAATATCTCAAATAATCTGGGTGCAGTTGGTGTCACTATGCCAACTGAGGTTTCCCCTGTGGCTGAGCATGCGTTAGAGCTCGCTTTGCCTGTTTACACATGCTAAGTTTGATTGAATTTGAAAGTTCTGTTACTTTAAGTTAAAATACACAAACCAGATTAACAAAATGCTTTCCTTTCTCTAAATCCTGCTTACCCAAACCCATGGAGTGAAGGAGGACAAGCTGACAGGAGGCAATTAGTTGCTGTGCTCTTCAGTAGCATTAAGAGCTTTGGGTTTGCTTGTTCTGCCCCACAATTTGGTGTGAAACAACAGTTATTACTGTTTGGAATTCATTATGGCTTTATTGGAATGCAGTGGTCACTTTGGTTCCCCAAGTAATTTGCTAATGCTAGAACAAAGAGAAACTGGATATTCTTGCTGGAACCTGAGGGACGATCATACACAAGCTTCTCTGGTATGATTTTATTCTGTATGTGCAAATGTAGCAACCTGAGCGTTTAATAAATTATAGAACTCCTGTATATTCCATGTCTTGGAAATGAATGTGCTGTCATAATATTGACCAAAGTGCCTCCCCACTAGATCAGAGTCTGCAGATGCATTTGGTGTTTTAATGCAGCTCTTGGCTGGATGCTCAGAACCATTCAGTTGTTGCTGGAAATGGCGTGGGGATGTTTCCAGCTACCACAGCATAAAATATAGTAATTAAATTTTACTTCCTAATATCCAGGGCTTGTGCAGAACACCACAAAGGTCCAAGTTCAAAAGAAGCTGTATTGGTGGTGTTGATCCTGAGTTGTGCGAGTCCTTTGTGAAGACTCCTGTTGTTGCCAATTGGGCATCTTGAGTCTTTGAGTTTGGAAGTGAAATTCTTAAGCTGCAGGGGTAATAGATTTAAGCATGTCCTTTGCTTGACCCAGATGGAAAGTGCTGTTGGAAAGAATTGGATTAGTTCAGTGCAAAGGGGTAGCCCTTGTCCAGCTTTCTTCCCTTGTGTGCCTGTGTTTCCATGTGTGCTGTTCAGTTGTTGGGCTGAGGCAAGGGAAAGAAAGTGAAAGGAAAGGAAAACAAACAAAAACCAACTCTAAAAGATGGACTGATGTTAGAGGCTTCCCTGGCCTTGGGGATGAGGAAGTCTTCCTGTATCCTTACATTGTTCTTCAAGAAGGTTTTGAGAACAAGCATTGAGCCAAAAGAAGCATCCCTGCAGAAAGTTGCTTAACAAGGTCAGGCATAGACTGTGCTGACTTGCAGGAGGACTCATGTGGCTCTGGTTTGCAGTCACCAGACCCCACGTGTCGGGGGGGAACATAGCAGCCCAGCTCAGCCCTCCTTCTGCCTGTGCTGGGCACTGACCAGGGCCCTGGTGGGTGCTGTGCTCTCACTGAGGGAGCAGCAGAGCTGGGCTCAGTGCTTTGCTCCCGGCAAATATCTGCCTTTTTAAATGTATTTATCCTTTAAAGGCTGTGCTGTCACATGGCATTAGCGGTCCTGCCTTCAGCCAGGCACAGCCTGGCACTGTTGCTTAGCAACTCTGCCCCATCTCCAAAATCCCAAATCCTGACACTCCGGGAGCACAGGATGGATGGGAGCTGCTGACTGGGAGAAGAAGGGGTAGGATCTCAACCAGTCCCCACATCTGTGCTGAGAGAGGGGCAGGAGGAGCCGGGCAAGCCAAGCATCAGCACTTGAACCTGCTCACCATTGCTGTGGGTGCCTGCCTGAGACAGGGTATGTTTTGGTAGGGTTTCTTGCACTCTTCAGAGGACAACTGAGGTCAGACAGGGAGGTGGAAAACAGGCTTTCCTAGGAGTGTCTTGCCTCAGTTTCCCTCCCTTTATCCCCCTACAAGCATGTTCCTGCCTGGAAATCTGCTCTCCAGCAGAAGCAGGGCTGTTTAAGTCCAGGAGGTGCCATCAGTTGAAGACTTTGGCATAAGAGCAGTTGCTCTGCAGCCCCATCTCACCCACTGTGCCTGGGCACAGGCTCCCTGGGCAGCAGGAGCACTCGCTTCCTCTGCTGTGTAACGGGGTAGCAGCTCCACAGCTACCAGAATTACAGCTTCCCAATTGCAGCCTTGCTTCCAAACTGCACCCATGCTCCCTGGGGAATGCCTTTCCTGTGACAGCAGATGGGTAGATGGCTGCCAGCAGGTACAAGGATGACTGGAGAAAGTCTGAAACCCTTTCCAGCAATTCCACTTCCAGGATATGTGTCCAGAGAGACTTCAGACTGGTAAGGTTTGACCACAGCCTGTTAAAACTGGGCAAACAAAATCACAGTTAATACCACCATCCCCTGCAAACAAGGATGCAGTCTCTGAGCCAGTGCCTGTTGAAAACACTGCCTTTTAAAAGCCCTGGAGGCTGCTCTTGTTGGCTGGGGGGACACAAAGAGATGGGGTTTTGGGCTTTATCCCTGGTGGGTGATGTCTCTCCCAGCCATGCTCCCTGCGAGCAGAGGACTGCTCTGCATTCCCCATTTCCCAAATCTGGATGAGTTTGTTGTATAGAGGGGGAGTAGGGGTGGGAGGAGGAGACAGAGGGAATGAGGGTTTTTAAGCAAAGGATCTCATCAGTTACTTATATCTGCCAGTTTCCATAGTAACTGGGGAAGAGAGAAAACCTAAATCTGAGTGTATCTGGGTAGCTGGATGCCTGAACCCTCTTCGACCTGCATGTAGCTGCTCTGAAGCCTGGGGATGAAAGAGGTTCAGCCCAGCTTCAGGCAAAGGGTCCAGGCTGCCTGTGGAGCTACTCTGCAGCTCTGGTTATCAACACTGCCCTGGGGAGAAGCAGCGGGTCCAAGTCTCTGCATCAGTGTATAGATTCACGAGGCTCTTTCTTTCCTGCATCTACCATTCCCTGGCACATGTTCCCTCTCTCATCCTTCCATATACTAGCACAGACTTGTGTCCGTTCTCACATCTAACACTGATGCTGGTGGATCTTGGTGGTGTTAGGTGCAGGGATGGATTAAAGCTACACGGTCACTTTGTGCTGCTTCTCTGCTGCTGTCTTGCTCCTTGTCCTCCTTGAAATGAATCCTGCATTTCCCATCTCTTGGCTTTCAGCACAAATTGGTTTAGGGCCACTTCTCCCCCTTGCTTTCTTTCAGAAGTGCACAGCCTCCTGATAATGGCCCAGCACAGACAGGGCTGCCCTGGCAGAAAGCTTGAACGAGTTCAGTTTCTCCTGTTGGATGCTAGGAATGGGAATTCGTCAGTGATGATTGCTAGGGGGGAGTCCTCCTCCCTCAGCCCACCACCCAGAGTGGGAATGTGCCCGTTACTGGCATCCAGAGACTGAGGTTTGCTCTGTGCTATGTTGAGAAGCTGCCCCTTGACGTCCAGAGGCCACTGATTTGGGTCTTTGTGTTCTGCATATTTGCCCCGTCCTTGTTTCTTTGAAAGACCCCTTAGAAATAACGTGTTGTGCTTCCATCCATGCAGGCCTCCAGGTGAAATCACACATCTGTGAGTGCTGAGGTCGTACGGTGTGTAAAAGCTGTAGCACAGGCCTGTGATGTCTAGAGGCAGATGTCTGTGGGTTTTTACACTTTGAAGTAATGGCTTTAAAAAGAAAGGGAAGGATTTTTACTGCCTTGTAGGACATTGGTTTGGTCAGAAGTGTCTGCATGTGGGGGAAGCAGGAGGCAGTTGTCATGGTTGGGACAGGACCTTAGAACCAGGTTCCCAAGCGAGCCTCAGGCAGTGATCTTTGTTCTTCACTGTTTTCATCTTCTGGCTGCCTCCAGGTTCGCCTGCCTGGGGCTGGTTGGGGGCTATAGATAAAGCAGAGGCCTTCTACCCGCTGAGCTGCAGACTCACATTGATAAAGGCAGTAAATCCTGAGCAACCCAGAGCAATGAGCAGTGTGTGGAAGCCCTGCAAGACGGGCCAATCCATCACAAGGGTTAACAGCCTGAAAGGAATAAACTGGAATTTTTTCTCCTTGTGTCATGTCTGCTCCTGTCCCCAGGGAAAACCCTGGGACAAAAGTCAGCATTTCGTTGTGCGCTTGCATCCTGGGAATGCTCCTCCGGGCTCTCCTGTCTCTGCAGATGATGAATCTGAATTAACAGATGTGTTTTTCCTCTGTCTCTCTGAAGACACTGTCTCCAGCAAACTGCAGAATAACAATGTCTACACCATTGCCAAGAGGAACGTGGAGGGTCAGGACATGCTCTACCAGTCTCTGAAACTCACCAACGGCATCTGGATCTTGGCTGAGCTTCGCATTCAACCAGGGAACCCAAACTACACGGTGAGGTGTTGGACTGCAGTGGGCACGTGGTCCAGGCTGGGATCTTTTGCATCACATGCAGAGCGATTTGTCCTGATGTGTTTGTTTTGTTGGGGGGATCCTGTTAATTGAGGGGGGGAGGTTAGGAATGCCCGCTGAACTGGGGAAAACAAGCGAGAAACAGCAGGATTCCACTGCTCCGTTACCAGTGAGCTGGGATAACGCCCGCTCAGCAATGAGCAGCTACTTGCCAAGGTTACCCAGAGATAAAGCCAAGAGACATTAGCGAGGAAGCATTGCCAGGATGC
The DNA here is from genome assembly GCA_034783455.1 of Micropsitta finschii. NCBI lineage: Eukaryota > Metazoa > Chordata > Aves > Psittaciformes > Psittacidae > Micropsitta > Micropsitta finschii. Next base: position 69,143 of record JAVHNF010056843.1, read on the forward strand.
CCTTCCCCCTCTCACAAACAAGGACATATTTATGCCCTGCCGTGTTCCCGCAGCGCAGACCGGCTGTCTGGATGTCACAACCTCTTTGGCCTTGTGCTGGCATCAGCCTGTGGCTGGTGCAAAGGTGTGCTCTGTTCTGGGCACCTGCATGTCTGAGCATCCTGGTGTTAAAGGATTTAACTCCTGTTGGAAGCTGTTCCAGGTGTTTGAAGAAAAACCCATGGTCTGAGGACCTGGGTGGAAGTGAGCGCTGGAAGGTGATTTAAAGTGTTTGCATAGGGATTGATGCTGCAAACCTGGTCTTGGCCTGATCCTTGCCTTAGAGAGGCGTGACAGCAGCCAACTTTGTGTCCATCAGGACTGAGCCTCCAGATTTACTGCTGTGACTTAACGGCATGAGAGCAAGCAAGTCCCTTGCCTCAGATTTGGGGCATCATCTCCTTCCTTCATGCATGCAGAGGCACATATATTTGTTAAGGAATTTGGGAGCCCCGCAGTGGGAATTTGCTTTCATTTACCTCCTCCTGCTTGTAGCAAGCTCTGAAAAGGCAGTTTGGTGACAAAGCAGATTTATTTGGGTTCACTGTCATCAGCCACGTCCATGATGTGTGCAACCCATGCTGTAGGTCCCTTGCCTTCCTGGAGATGATAGGAAGCTCTTGCCTTCCCTTGCACCACCACTAACCTCTCCTCTCCTCTTTGCAGCTCTCCCTGAAATGCCGAGCTCCCGAAGTGTCCCAGTACATCTACCAGGCCTACGATGCCATCTTGAAAAACTAACAGGAGATCAGCCTGTGCCTCACCCTGCGGAAGGAGGAAGGAGAAAGGGGTCCCCAGATCCTCCTTCACCACTAGCGCAGGGAAAAGCACTCTTAACTGGAAGCAGCTGTATTCGTGTGTAGGATGTCAGTCAAAGGCACTGATTCAAGGTAGCAATTAGTATCCACGTGCTAACGATGATAGGGAACAAACCCCTTTGGTATTTTTAGCGTCCATGGAGTTTGGAACCACTGCTTCGACTACTCCCATGTCCCCCTCGCCCCTCACTCCTTGTCCGTTCTCGTGGGCTTCTCCATTGTGTGCTAATGTCCGGTGTTTTCTAAATGGCTTTAGGCGTAGTTCCCGTTTTGTAAACTCATTGGGAAAAAGAAACAAGCAGAAACCCATCCGTCGGCTCATTAAAACAAGGCGAAAGTGTCGAAAACGTAACACTGCACTTTATTTTCTATTTTTATACTTTTGGGTTGGTTTTTGAGTTTTTCTATTGGAATTGGCTTAAAGCGAAGGTGATTCCAAGGAAGTATTGGGGGAGCTTTGCAGGGATGTCAGGCTCTAGCAGGGTGAGCACAGCCTCGGGGCATTAGGAACAGAGCCATCAGTTTGGTCCGTGGAGGCGGATGGAGCCCTACAGAGGGGTTTTTTATTACACTCCTGCTGACAGCTTCAGCTCTGCTTTTGATGGTGTTTTCACTCCAACCATCTCCCTGGCTCATTAGCTGCTGATTGGAGAAGTGAGGCTGCTTTTGTGGGGGCTGCAGCCCTGGATTGATAACAGGACAGTGGTGGATGAAATGAAGGAAAAGAGCCCACTCTGAGAGCAAAAAGGCTCCAGGTCTGCTCTCTGCATCCTCACCCAGCTGCAGCCTCTCTTCTTGTGCTTTCCGTGCCTGCTATGGCCAAACTGCCTTCTCAGCTGTCCTCTGAGCTGTGCCACCTTCACCCAGCGCTGCGCTAACCCCTGAGGCTCGTGGTGGTAAATCCAACTGTGCCCTGCACAGGGCTCTTGCTGCTGGCACTGTCTCAGGTGCCAAAGGGAGCAGAGCTCCTTCTCCCTGTGCTGTCCCCCAAAACCCAGGCCATGGTGTGATGGGAGATGCTTTGGGCTTGTGGTCTTTGCTCCCTGCCTGCCTGGGGCCTTCAGGCTGGGCTGGGAGTCCAGCGGATGGTGGAAGTGTTTCTTCCATGTGCAGCTTGGCTCTTTGTGCCCAGAGGCACACGGGAGCACAGAGGCCGTTTTGGTTCCTGCTCTTGCCCCCTGTCCTGAGCAGCCCCATGCCCTGGTCCCTCTTTTCCAATCTCTCCTTAGGGCCAGGGCTGCTTCCCTTTCCAGTCCATGGTTGTGGACTTGCCACATTGCAACCACTAAGAGCTGCGGCAACAGCAGTGAAAGCAAAGCCTCATGCATGTCCTTGCTCCATGTCCATAGCTTGTCCTGCTTTAAACCAAGCCACTAACCAGAGCGGCTTTGCCCTCCCCAGCATGCTTTGATGCCATCTACTCCCCAGCAAGCAAAGCTCTTATGCATAGCAACCCCCATGTTGTCTTTTTAGATGCCGCGTTCAAAGTCAATACATGTTTTATGGTGGGAGATAGTCCATCAGGGCTTTGGCATTGTCTGCAACCAAGAAGTCAGTGCTGGGAAAAGGTTACAGTGCCCTGGAAGAGATTCCAGCAGGGAGCTGAGGAGCTCTGGTTGGAGCTGCAGGACCTCAAGGAAGGTGATGTCCCTGTGTTAGGAACCCCTGTGCTCTGGCTGGGAGAAAAGTGGGGCAGAGCTGGAGCAATCCAGCCCTTGAGCCATGCCTGTGTGTGCTGGAGGTGATTTGCAGAGCACCTTGCAACAGTGGTTCACAGAGCAAGTGCGGAAGCACCGGTGGCACCGAGTGTGATGCTGTGTTGAGGCAGGGAGGAGGGTGTAGCTTTGATGCTAGGAAGGGGTTGCTGGGCACCCCCTTCTCTTGCCTGATTCCCTGGCTTTTTGGGTGCATGGGTGTCTCTGCGCTGCAGGGCAGAGCCTGGGCTCCCTCAGTGCTGTGTGCCCTCTCCCACCACACTGCTCATCCAAGCGTTGGCCGCGTGGTCGTGTTGCTCTCCAGGCTTTACCTGCTGCCCTCCGTGTCAATAAACTCATTTCCACGATGCTGTGGCTGTGCGTGGCTCTGTGGGGCTGGGACGAGGATCCAGGTCCTGTGCTTTTGGCACTGCCTGTGGGAGCTGTTTGTTCACTGGAGCCTTTCCCCCTCGCTTCAGCAGCCATTTCTATGGAGACCCCCAAGAAACAGGGGCTTTCAGGGCGAGGAGGCTGCAGTCATTCTTGATCAGCCTCTGGCTGCTACTCTCACCTCAAAAAGCAGCAGGAACAGGGTCCTTGCTTGCAGAGGGCACTGGCACCTTGTCATGGATGGCCTCTGACAGGGAGCAGGAGATGGATGTACCCGTTTAGCCCTTGCTGGGCCCCAGGTGGGCTGTGTGAAATGGATCTGCTTTCCCTGCAGTGAAACGATGGAGTCAGGACAGTCGGTGATGGATTCGCACTGCTCTGGCCTGGTGCTGCTGTTTTCCAGAGAGTTTTCCCATCTCTCGTGCTGCAAAACCTCTGCATGGGGCCAGAGCCAAGCTCGGGCAGCCCCAGATTCAGCCTTGGATTGGTGAGAAATGCAACAACACAGGCAGGAGAGCAGCAGCTCCATCCCTTGCCTGGCCCAGCCTTGCCTTTGTGGCACTTGGAGGTGAGGCCAAGGGCCTGGGGTGCTCTGTGCTGGGAGGGTTTTGTGTTAGAAGCTGGTGTTATGTCTACAGCAGCAGTGAGAGGCTGGTTTGGGCTCACTGGTGGTCCTGTTGTGTCCCTTCCTGCATCCCTTGTGTGCCTGGGATGGGGCGGTCATCGCCTGCTGTGGGGCTGCTCCTTGCTGTGGTGCTGGGGCTGAGCCTGGGGCATCATTTGGCCTGGTTAAAGCTGGTACAAGATGCTGAGGTCTGTGCTGTGCTGGCTGCTGTCCTCACATCCCATGCCAAAGGGAAAGGTTTTTCCCTCCTTCCCTGTTCTGCAGGGGTTCCTTGGGGGGGGGATTGGTCTTTCCTGCTGCTCTGGGTTTGCAGCAAGCTTATGGGCTATGAACAGGGATACACCAGCCCCGGGCCATCCTGTACCTTGCAAACTGGGTTTGCTTCATTAACAGCATGAGTCTGTGGTGCTGGGAGCTCAGGGGCCATCAGAGCTCCCTGGGCTGGGAACTGGCCCAGGGATCAATGATCCCCACAGCCTTCACCCTTCCCGAGGCCCACGCTGTGGGGCAGGGACCCATGGGTGCTGTGGATGGAGATGCTGTGCTGCATGGGCTCCCCCAACCCCTGCTGCTCCTTGCACCCATCCCGCTCCATGCTGGTACGTGTGCTAAGGGCCAGCACCGGCTGACAGCAGATCCCCGAGCTCGAGATGCAGCACGGGGAGAGGATTTTCAGGGCTGCCCACGTGCCGGGACACGGGAGCTCTTGGATGGATGGGTTCAGGTTTGCGTCGGATGAAGCTCGCAGCCAGTGGGGATGTGCCGGGATCTGGGATCCAGCCCCGCTCCCCTCCCCCTTGCCTCCTATATTAAATTTCACACATAAACCTGCCAGTGAAGAGCATCCTGGAGGGAACTGCTAAAAATAGCCCGAGGCTGGAGCCTGGATTGTGCAGGAGGGTTCGTGTGCAGCTGCGATCCCTGCCCTTTCCCAGCAACGTTCCGGGGCTCCCGGCTGCTTTAGGGTGATGCAGAGAGAGGAGCTTGGGGAAGCAGAGCAGCGTCTAGGGCTGGTGATAACCCCAGGGACACGTCAGTACCTCCCTAGCTGGGAGCATCAGGCGCCTCCACAGGGAAATAAGCCCCAAATGAAAAAGCCTGGGTGTAACGTGAGGCACGAAGGGGCTCTGACTCTTTTTGAGGTGTGGGGTGGCACAAAGGCTGTCCTGGGGTTTGCCCTTGTTCCCCTGTGCTCTGGGGCTGTGCCTGCTGTCCCTGTTCCCCCAGGAAGGATATGGCAGTGTGTTTGCCCTCCTCACCCTGGAGAAGAAGCCCTGGAGGTGATGTTATTCCCAGTGCTGATGAGGCTGGAGGGAGCCCAGCTTTGCTGTGGCCGGTGCTGGGCTCAGCCAAGCCACCAGAGCCAGACCCATGGAGACACCCTGGTGCTTGGTGGTGTCGGGGTGACCGGCAGCGGGGTTCGGGGGCTGCTTCGAGGAGCAGAGAGCTGCAGGGAGCCCATCGGCAGCGTGTCCTGAGGGCCTGCTCCATGCTCCCGGAGCTGTGACCATCATCTTCCTCACTACCCGCCTGCAGGTAAATGCGTGGTGTGGGGTGTCCCAAAGCAACAATAGAAGTGTCCTTCCCTTGGTAGGGCCTGGCAGCACCCATGGACAGCGGGTCAGGGACCCGGCGCATGGGGGATGAGGGGATGTGCCTGAGAGCACAGGCAGCAGCAGCGTCGGAGGAGGGGAGGGCTCCTCGGAGGGGTCCTAGAGGAGTCTGGCCCTGGGATGGGGTGCCACGGGTCGGGCATGAGGGCACAGACGCTGCTGGGCGCCGGGGAGGGCAAGGCTGAGAGTGTTGCACCCAGCACACTGCAGGGGGGACATGGGAGGGTCTTTTCCCATCGGCACCTCCCCAGAGCCCCGGGAGAAGCCGCTGTGTCCCTCCTGGCTCCCTGCGACTCGGTCTGGGCATTCCCTGCCTCCTTTCCCGGGCGCTGCCTCCTTCCCTGCCTGGCCACTGCCTGCATCCTTCCCCGGGCATCCCCTGCATCCCCGCCTGGGCAGAGCCTCCCTTCCCTCCGCGGGCTCTGCCTGCATCGCTCCCGAGCATCGCCGCCTGCATCCCTGCCTGAGCGGTGCCTGCCTCCCCCCGGGCTCTGTCTCCATCGCCGGCGCCGCCCGCCCCGTGCCCCGGCCGGGCTCCCCCGACGCCGCCCGGCCCCTCGGTATCGCCGGGCCGGGGCTCTGCAGCGGGGCCGCCCGCCCCGCTCCGGGCTCGCCGCATGGCTCCGCCGCCCGCCGGGGCGCCGCCGGCCCGGGCCGCCGCTGCCAGGTAGGGGGGGACCCGCCGGGAACGGGGACGGGGGGACAGGGGCGAAGTT
>JAVHNF010056846.1:0-13407 GCA_034783455.1 Micropsitta finschii
AAAGGAGTGTAGCTAGAGGTTTGAGGGAGGTGATTCTCCCCTCTACTCCGTTCTTGTGAGACCCACCTGCAGTACTGCATTCAGCTCTGGGGGCAACAGCACAAGAGGGACTTGGACCTGTTGGATTGTGTCCAATGAAGGGCCATAAAGATGCTCAGAGGGCTGGAGTACCTCTCCTATGAAGACCAGCTGAGAGAGCTGGGCTTGTTCAGCCTGAGGAAGAGAAGGCTCTGGGGAAACCTTATAGGAAAAGGGGGAATGGCTTTAAACTGCAGGAGGGTAGATTTAGTTTACGTATTAGGGAAAAAATCTTCAATATGAGGGTGCTGAGGTGCTGGCACAGTTGTCCATAGAAGCTGTGGCTGCCCCATCCCTGGCAGTGTTCAGGGCCATGTTGGATGGGGCTTGGAGCAACCTGCTCTAGTGGAAGGTGTTCATGGCAGGGGTTTGGAACTGGATGCGCTTAAAAGGTCCCTTCCAACCCAAACCATTCTCTGATTCTAGGAAGTGTGAGATAGACCAAGTGGGTTGAGGGCAACCTGAGCACTTTTAAGGTGTCAGAGAATTGCTGTGTTTCCATGGCCAGTGGGTAAATGGAAATCTCTATCATCTGGGCATTTCAGTTCAGCCTCCCTCAGCAGGGAAGGCTGAACAGGAGCAGGCTTAAAAAGTCATTTTGTGGTGAGGTGCCAGGCCATGCCCTTCCAGCTTCCCAGGGCAATGTGATTCTGCCCTTCTGTGCCCCAGCCATGAGCTTGGGCAGTCAGCAGGTGTGCTTCCCACCCTGGCTGGCTGCTGAGCTGGCTACCCAGCTTCTTCCCTATCGAGGCTGAGCAAGGGCAGTTCAATGTATGCTTTTCTTCACTCCTCCAGAGGACTAGAAAATTAGCTCAGAAGACTTCTTTCTTTCCCCTAATTGGGCAGGAATACCCTGGCTTGTGCAGACGCCTGTGCCACAGCAGTGAATGCCCTCTCCATTAAAGCACTGTGACTTCAGTGTTGTGGCTGCACAGAGCTTTATGCATGGAGCTGGGATTATGTTGCTGTGTTTCACATGATTCCAAACATCCCACTCACACTGGGGTCAGGACTGGCACCTCTGTTCTTAAATATCACAGTTTATGTATTAAACCCTTTTCAAAATGACCCCTTCTGCTATTCAATTAATGTGTGTAACTTTTTTTCTGTAACGTATCTTCTTAGCTAATAAATAGCTTAATTTGGAGGTTTGGAAATGGACTCAGAGCAGAGTTTAACGAAATCGAAGAGCAAGACTACGGCTTGAATGTAATAATCTGAAAATAATTGATTAATTTGCATGATCCTTCGTAATTGCTTCAATTTACACCCAAGAGGCCACTGTCATCAATAGATGAATAAGACATAATTTTTAAAGTCCCAGTAATGCATGGGCTAGAATGGAGGCAATTCACTCATCCTGAAGCACGGCGCAGGCTCCTTCCAACACAGTGTGAGGAGAGCTCTCATTGTTGGAGAAATCATGCTGTAATTTAATTCACTTGTTAAGAATGTAATTATGTTCATCATCCTCAGGAAAGAAGAGGATCAAGTCCTATCAGAGTGATGCTAACCTTTAGACAGAGAGATTTCAACAGAATGAGGAAGCCAGGCTACAGCATCAAGAGTCAGAAGTAAAGAGATTAAAATGCTGAGATTTGGCACGGATGCTCTTTAAGGAGTGACATAGCAAAACAGCTACCTTCTGCCAGGTGCTTAACCACATGTTTCAGCTTCAATTGCCATTAATGGGATTTCAGCATATGCTTAGCTATACCAGGACCTGACAGTACCAAAGGTTCAAACTGCCTGCCTGGGTCTGATCAGCGAGCACGGGAAGAAGGCAGGAGCAAAGGCAGGTAAATGGCAGGGTTCAGGAAGGTGTTTGGGCGCAACAATGGTCCTTCAAAAAATGGAAATCCAACCTTCACAAGGTCAACAAACAGGGGCAGAAAATACAGCATGAAAGAGGGGAAACAGGAAGCCAGCAAGAAATAGCAAGACTTGGTAGGAATGGAAACAAACAATAGATAATTCAAGTCTGCCAGGAAGAGGAAAGCCTGCAAAGGAACGAGATAGGTCTGTGGGCTCCCCAGGAGTTAAAGGGAACAATTAAGGAAGATGAGGACACAGCTGAGAAGTGAAATGATTTCATTTCATAAGTTCTCACCTCAGGGGATGTTGGGAGAAATCTGCTCTTGACTTGCTCTTTTCTGGTAATAAAGGTGAGTTGCTATTAAGGATTAAGGTATCAAATGAAGAGGCGCTGGTGCAAATAGGTAATTTAAAAGATATTAAGTCGCTGGCTTTAGATGGGACATTCAGGAGGGTTGAAGAAACCCAGTAATACAGTGGCTGAGCTGCCGGGTGAGCTGCAACAATATTCATCTCGCTGCCAAAGCAAGTGCGGGATCAGAGGGCTGGAGGGCAGCAGCAATTGCTGTGTCTCTGTTTCATAAAGAAACACAGAGAAACCCAGCAAGTGCTGCTGGTGAGCCTTGTGCGGCCAGAGACATGGGTGACATGGTCAGTGCATGCTGAGATCCATCCTTGTGGTGCTGAGGGTACATGGGCATGGGGGGGACCTGTCTCACCTTGGGCTGCTCTTCATTAACTCCTTTTACCCTGTCTCTTCCCCTTTCTGTTTGCAAGACTTCACAATCACAGAGATGAGGCAGCAGCAGCTTGAGAGATGTCTCGGTCTTGCACCTTCTGCCTGGCACTCCTTTAGAAATCTCCCCAAAGGAGAAGGAAGAGCAGCTAAAGTGGAAATACAGCAAATGTATTGAGGCAGAAAAATTACTCAGATTTAAGGCTGCCTGCTCAACCCTTTGTGCACGTATATTAAGGCACAGTACATGGCTATGATTCAATTCCCCTCAAGTTTGCTTCCGAAAAGATAGCTTGCTGTGCCTTCAAATAACATTTCCTTCTACCCTAAGGCGGGCATCTGAGAAAGGTGGGATGATGTCAGGCTAGGTGACACCAAGATGTCCCTACTAGCCTGAATTAGCCCATTACTATAGGAGTCTTCCTCCAAAGGAAGCCCAGATGTTCAGACACAGAGTTGTCTAGTCAGATGATTGCAAACACATTTCAGATGATTTCTTTTGCCTGGACCATTGCCTCTTCCCAGTTTATGGCACCACAGCATGCTGCCACCATCCTAACCCTGAATCTAGGGGTACAAACATTGGAGGAGTTAGAAGGAAGTTTATTTGATAATAAGCAATCTCAAAACAACTTACTTTAGAGGTCCTGCTTGTCCTGAAACAGCTGATGCCAGAGACAATATTCTGGCTTAGAGGGATCTCTCAACTGATGCGGTCCAGCGGTGCCTTTGCTCCAATTCAGACAATGACTTTCATGAGATGCAATCAGAGTGGAAACTCTCCACCCAAACATGAAACCTTGTTATAAAATCATAGCCCTGAAAACAGGATATTTTAAATCCTGGGTATCCTTCCTCCCAGCTCTCCTTTGCTCTACTGTGGGATTTAATGCTGAGTTTTGCAGCCTGAGGGCATTACAGTTATCTCCAGCAAGATGCTAAGGTATGGAAATGCAAACATGGTGCTTGGGAAGCCCTAACCATGATTTGTGGTGATGATATGCCACAGAGGCATGACTGGGGCTGTAGCATTAGGGTGACTTTTAAAATCCGTGTTCAGCTACACTGGTATTTACAGGTGTGATAAATTTGTCTTATGCTTTTCTCCTTGCTAAGGCAGGGAAGGGGTACGACGCTGGGGAGTTGTAAAGCCTCTTTGCTGCAAGAACTCCTGCCTTAGCTCTGCTACCTATGTACCTGAGGAGAAAAGCTGCCTTGCTGCTGCACCTGCCCCCATTTCCTTTAGGTGTTGCAGCCATGAGGCATAGAAGAGATTAAAAATCAAGGGGAAAACAAACAGTGTTTGGGGCTGCCTACAGGGTCAGTGGTGGTAAAAGCCCGCCTTCAGAAAAAAATCATCTGAGATGATTCTGAGATGGTTCAAAGCATTGCGATGCCTCTGGGTATTTTTCACCATCCCTGTATTTTTCTTGTTAAATGTGTAGTTTATAATATTTCTATCTTAGTGCTTTACTGGGGATCATAAACACCTGATGAAAAGAGCTTGCAGACTACCTGGGATGTTCTGAAAAGCATGAGAGCCATAATAGTCTCAGGAACATCTGCATCCTGACAGTCTGAGTTTATCTGGGTAGAGCTGCATCCATGTAGAGCTTCCAATTTAATTTCCACGTTTTTCCAAAGAAGAAGAAAAATGTCTTATGTTTCCTGGGTGACTGGAGGAAGGTTTTACTGTGCCAGGCATCTCTAATCTCCCTGTGCAAGATTTCCTTAGTGGCAGACAGAGCGTAGCAGTCTGACTAGACATGGAAAAGTGGATAAGGTCTGGAAATGATGCTCTATAGAGGTGTGGGGTTTCATCACATTCTGCTTCACCTTCAATAGATTGATGATCATGAAAGCAATTGATGGGTATGGGGTCTCAGTGAGCTCAGCCCTGCTCCTACACAGCTACAAATGAACAATGCCCCCATATCCCTCTCTGCTTCCAGAGAGCCACAGATCTCTGCCCTTCCCTCTTGGAGAAGTCCCAACCGCTCTGTGTTGATGGCAAGCTCATGCCTCACAGGAACTAAATTAGTGGGAGGTTGGTTGCTTCTTGGAGGGCAGCCCTGCAGGGGCCTGGAGCTGTGAGCTGGGGTGATCAACAGTGCAGAGGGCACCGTCACTGTGATGGGAGCTGGGTGCCAAGGAGGAAGGAGCAGGTGGAGCGAGCAGCGATGCAGAGCGAGGTGCTGAGCATCTCTGGCAATCAGCACCCACCAGCACAGGCACAAACTGATGGAGCTCAAGCCCTGCCTGTCAATACATGCAAAGGCTGGGGATGGCAGTGACATCCAGCGTGCAGCTGCTGCAAGGAATTTAAAGCGGATTGCCAAACTTTTCACCCTTACAGGAGTCTACCAGCTTACAGCTGTCCCCTCCGCAGCAGGAAGCTGCTTCCATTTAGAGCCGAATGAAGGGGGAGGGGGGAAGAATCATGAATATTAATTTGAATTCAACTGAATTTCAATTAAGCTGTGCTCAGTCTCCACAAATATTTGAGCAGAGCTATTGCAAATATGGTGAAAAAGCAAATCTGTAACTTTAACACACAAATATTCACAAAAGAGAAATTCTGCACTGCGTGCCCACAATTCATGTCAGCTTGACTTGAATTCCGCAGTCATGCACTATTGTGCCCGTGCCCTGGTCGGATGATCTTTAAGGAAGCAAATGGAACGAATACACCAACTTAATGTAGCCTGTTAGGTGTGGGTGAGAGCGTGAAATCATGGCACGTGTTCTGGCATGTGCAAGCTGGGATGCTGAGGCTGGTGAGCCATGCTCCTGACATGGTGAGCTGCTTCGTCTTTCCTGACCATGTAACAGGCTGCCAACCCAAAGAGGGCAAGGTCATGGTACAGAAATGGGCTGGATCCAAGAGTGATGACACTCACAGATGGGGCTATAGGAGCTGGGCAGGAGCCAGCAGCAGAAAACCACATTAGGATCATTAGTTCATTAAGAGAAAGATATACCCAACTTGCTGAACATCCCATCACAAAACATTTCAGTGCCATTGATTTCAGGTCACACAGCATCGAGATAGGGTGATTTTTCTCTACACTTCCACTGTGAACACTGGCTGCACATCCCCATGGAAAACAGCCTGAATGAAACCAAAAGTGGCTAAGCCCTGTCAACCAGAGGAAGGTCTACACAACTGTGTGAGGAGCAATTAGATCAGGAGCTGGAGGTGGGGAGATCCTAAAGCACTAAGCAACATGAGTGCTCCCAAGTGAAGAGAAGCTCAATAATGGGAACCTCATGCTTGTCACAGGTGGGTTTGTTTGGAGGCCTCACACTGCACAGCTGATGACAGTTTGGAAGGATTTCAGAGGACAAAGGAAGAAAGGAGAAGGGTTCAGAGTCTAGTGCTGTGGTGGTAAGAACGTGATGGTAGGGAAATCACTTGAGGACTGAGTATGTGAATGCCACAGTGGTAGGGGAACTCACCAGCAGTTCAAGGGGCTTAAGTGGAGAACAACAGTATGTAGGATAATGAGTATGAAGGTGAGGAAAGGAAGATGGAGAGGAGCTGACTACCCGCTGGCAATGCTGATTTATTAGACACCATAGGCTGTCACAGCCAAGCAGGAGGTAAGCAAACAATAAATCTTATAAATCTGCTGTAAGAGGGACTGTGTGGCTCTCAGATGTTCCACCCAGTCCAGTTCTTTTCCTGTTACTGATCATACTCAGCTTCATATGAAGTGTGGGGCAGTAGGATTTACCTGCCAGATGGGAAAACCCTTTCCTTGGGGATCTGGTCATGGCACTCCCTACAAAGGGAGGAGTACGTTTTCTTTAACTTCAGTGGTCTGTGCTGCACCCCGCTCAACTGTTCAGGCTATTTTTAGGGGAGGCTGGAGAGAAATGAGCACTTCACAGCATGGTGGGTTTGTTTTATCCTAGGGTTGATATTTCAAATGCATCACATGAGTTGCACCCTATGTTTCAGTGTCCTTTCATCAGCTGTAGAAGGAGGCCAGATGAGTAGCTCAAGTGTAAACATCTCTAATGTAAAAATTTCCACTTAGAAATCCCCCTCTGTGTCCTTCACCTACCTCTTTTTTCCTGTGAATAACTGCTTTTTCTGTATACTGGCCAAGCCTTTTGGGTGAATGATATTCAAACAACAGGCAGCTGCCCTGCTGCTCCCGTTGAGTCCCATTGTGAAGCTGGTGAACTGATTGATTGTTTGGTTTCTTGAGAACCTGATGTTGTTTCTGCCTTTTCTCTTGGTGGCTGAAATGTTTAAGCAGGAGAAAGGAACAATAGCAACAGAAAATAAAGAGGGGAGAATTGTGAGAAATAAAGTCTATAGAACAAATGATTAATAGTGCATTTCCTGAGACAAACAATATGCATTGGGGCTGGGATCTGTGCAGATTGGGAGAGTGGTGATGCTTTTACTGACTCCTTACACAAAATAAATGATGGGGATGGGGGACCCCTTTCATGGCCAGTTGACTGTGGGGCCCTGATGCACAAGTGCACTCTGAGAGATCTAGTGAAGAGACTCAAGATGCTTATTAAAAGCCCAGGCTAACAGAGGCAGCCTTCACATATTAACAGGGTGTGAGGTGTTTTGTGCAAAGGGCTTTATGCTTCCAAGCATGTGGAGGACACCTGAATGTCCTGATCCTGCAGCTTTATGCCTAAAGCCAAAAACACGGCACCGCACCAGCCACCAAGAAGAAGATAAAATGACTGCTACTGCTGAACCCAGGACAGTGGCACAGGTCTTTACACCCTCCTCTCTCCTCTTCTTCCTCTGCCAACAGCGGTTGTGGTGAATTCTGTCACTTTTGTCACACGGGCTGATGCTGCCCCTGGAATTCATTCCCATTCCCCCAGCAGATTCAAAACTTTGCAATAAGTCAAAGAAATTTAATTTTAAGCTCAGTGCTGAAGGATAATGAATCTGAAATATGTGATCTTTTGTAAAATTATATTCTTTCAAATGCTTCGATTCGGGCAACGCTATCTCATAAGGGAAGTACACAAAAACCCTGCAATCAAAATGACCTATACAAAACATAAAGAAGAGTTAATAGGATTGCTATGAATTCTAAAGGGGGTGGTGCAGAACAGCACAAGTGGGCCTTGCAGTGGGGCATTTATAATCTCCCGTTCCATTAACAAATTTTAATATAGTCTTTGAGGGTAGAAAGTGGTCGTTAATAAAACTTTAAATTAAAGCATACTGGCTGTCAGATCAGATCATTAAAATTGCAGGGTACTGGTGGCTGACTGGCTCTGCAGAAGGAGACGGCATTGCTAAACCTACATTGTCGACACCATGAAATGATTCCAAAGCAAACAGGGGGAAAAAGGAATGAAACTATTTTATATATGTGAATTATGATTCTATATCATGTTTAATGAAGAGAAAAATGTAATCATATTTCATCAGCTTTCAGTGTGATTGATGTTTCTGAAAAGCAGGGTCTAGGCACGGAAGGAGAGGTGCATGCATAGTGTGTCAGCAGCACAGTGTGCAGATGGACAGCAGGACAAGGGCAGCTTATAGACTGGTGAGGATCATTGCCCTGGATCAGTCCAAGGATGGAAGTGGCTCTAAAATCTAGAGAAGCCACATTTCTGCTAAGGGATCCAGGCAGCTGCAGGATGAACACGCTTCTCTTGGCAATACTTTCTCAAAGGATTTAGGAAAGAACCTGTAAAGGAGTCCTGGAAAACAGAATTGATAGCTGAGCACACAGCATTACTTGAAGCCGCACAGAATCTTTTTCTGAGGACAGATATATATCTGTAGGAAACCTTTTGCTTCTATTTATACTCTGCATCTCATGCAAGACTAAAGAGAATGAGCCTGGTTCTGCTGTGCCTGGCACTAGAAAAAGAACCCCCAAACAAATTTACAGGAAAATCCGTTCCTTCAGCGCTGCTCCTAGCTCTTCATATGAATTGCTTGTGAACACATTTGCCTTTCTATGAATTATTCAGCCTCTTAAATGATTGGGCAGATGATTTATGCGAACGCTTCTTGGCCTATTGGGAGATTTTTGCTTGTACAAACAGCCATGCTGGATGTGTCCGATTGGTGCACAGGCAGCCTTACATGAGCAGTTGTGACATTTTCCCTTCCTTCAAGCTTTTAAGTAAACAAAGTGTGGTCGTATGAAAGTCTAACCAGTGTCACTGCAAATCTGAGCATGTATGAAAAATGAATGCTTCTATTTAGTCCATGCAAAACATCCTTTTGATGTCGAACCTCACTGGTGAGCGTTTTCTTCACACGCAATCTTCTTTTTTCTTGAAATAGACTTTTAGACAGAGTGTGAGTTTTAGTTACTTTCCTCTGACGGGTTATTTCTAATTGTGTCTCTCTGGAAAACAGAAGAAAGGAAGGGATTAAACGCTGCATACAGGAGAGCCAAGCAGCGGGGAGCCGAGTGCTACCTCAGCATCTCGAAGAGAAGGGAGCACTTTGGAATTCAGCTGAGAGCAGGACTGGCAGCAGTCCCTCCTGCCGGGCCTCCAGAGATGGAGCAGCAGAGGTGGCCTCTCATTGTGCATCCTTTCAGTGCTCTACAGCACACACTTTCATCTGTTCCTCTGAGTTTCTGTCTGTAGACCTGGCTCCTGCAGCACATTTCTGTTTGAATAATTCTGGTACTTATATATAATAAAAGATTATTTTTTTCTTCTGCCTTATGTGCAGGAGGAAAGTAAAGATTTCTTCTGCTGTGCTCCTCAGCTGCATTCTCACACATTATACTAGATTTGAACCTGAAGCAGCTGGGTACAGCATTTCTGCTGAGGCCAGATGGGTTGCAGCTCTGATTTGGGTGATGAATCATAGAATAGTTGGGTTTGGAAAGGACTTTAAGATCATCTAGTTCCAACCCCCAATATCGAGGAGCATTTGAGCTGTACCTGAAGAACCCCACACAGTGGATTCTCCTGTGGCTTACCCTTGGACACTCATAAGAGGGTCCTGGGCTCAACACCATGGGGCAGACCAAGCACCTGCAACACCTGGTATTCTGCCAGTGACCAGTAACATGCACTACAGCAAAGAGTATGAAAACCAGCCCTGTGCCGAGTGCTTCTGGCACGGTGGTGAATGGCAGCTCATTGGAGCATCATGGGGTGCTGGTGGCAGCCAGACTGCTGTGTCTGTGCCACTGACAGACCTGTCCACCTTGAGCACACCATGTGTTGTTTGACATGCACAAATCCCTGTGTGGAAAAAGTGCTTCCAAGTCATCATTTTAAATCTGCTTCCTGATGCTTTCATTTATTACTGTAATGTCGGAAAGAGGGAGCCACCAACTCCAATTTTCTTTCTCCAAAACACTTGGACTAGATTTCCATAGCCTATTCAAGTTGAATACCCTTTGCCTGTTCAGTATCTTGGCATCAGGAGCATCACTGGGTCAGCTTTTTCTCTTGTTTTGGGGGTGGTTTCTTCTCTGTGTTCTTTGAGATCCTGGATCAGACATACACTTGGTATTCAAAACAAAGATGGGTGACAATTCCTGCACTGTTATCTCACTCTTGAGTGATGCTCAACATCCACTTTGCTTTTTGACTTGGGTACAGGTCTGAGAAAATTTCCCAAGGCACCTTCCACAGTGCTCTGTGAGCTCTTGGATGAGTGGAGGTAGCTAATTCAGAGCTAATAGTCTGTTTAAGCTTGGTTGCCATTCTGGATCTTTTTTCCTCACCTTCACTGACATTACCTTACATGTATTTACACTGAATTTCATCTTCTCTTTCACTGTCAGTAACTCAGTCTTGGAAGATCCTCCAGAGCTTTTCACTGTCAGTGTTAGATTTCATGATCCTGAATAATTTTGTCACATAGGCAAACACTGTCACTTCATTATTCCCCACTTTTCCGGATCATTGATGAGTGTGCCACAGTGCAGATCCCAGGACAGGCCTCCAAGGGACCTGGTGGTCTCTGGCCACCATGAACAACAAGCAGGTATCCTTCCCTTGCTTATATGTTTTTAACCACTTATAAATCTGTGGAGGGTTACTCTGTAACATCATAGTGTCTCCAAATGCCTTTTGTAAGAGACTTTGAATATAACTTCTGGAAAATGCAATTTAACTACAGCACCAGCTAATCCTTATCCAGACCAGTACTGACACCTTCAAATAAATTGGATAGATTTATGAGATATGATTTCCCCTGGAGAAGCCCTGTTGACTCTTCCCCAATATATCCAGGTCTATCTAGGCTCCTGTTCATTCTGTTGTATATTACAGTTTCTTCTGATTTGCCTGCCACAGAAATCACACTTCTTTGTCTCCAGTTCCTTATGCCCTTTTTAAAGAGAAATGATGTCATATTTTCTGCCTCCCACACCACTTAATGCCATGTCAGAGGAGAGTAGAGGAAAGCTGGAATAGGGAGTGATATTTTATCCTGTGGCCACATGAGAAATGAGAGCTACCTCAGCAGCCCCTCAATCAGGTTATGCAAGTGAAGTGGTGAAGAGTTAGCACCTACATAGACACAGATTTACACTTGTACATTCATCTGAGCAGGTCAAGATGCAGCAAGGGCAAGGACAGGATTTGCACAAAGCAGCTTAAAGGGACCAGTCCTCACCTGTGTTTGGCAGCAGATATAAGAGGATTGATGTGTGTTGGCACTGCCTGTCTCGGTGTTGACTGCTTTCCCTCATCAGGACAAGTCTATAGCTGATATGCCAGGCACATGGTCATGTGGATGGTCTCACTACTTGCCAAACAGGATTTAGGAAGAACTGTGCCCAAGAAGCTGCCACTGAACATGCCACTGTGGTTTTTATCATCAGCACCCCAACGCGACTTCCCCATCTCCCTGAGAGTGTAGCATAACGATGATCATGGTGGTCCAGACCACTGGTCCTTCTATTCCTGTCTTTAGTAGTCGTCATAACTCTGGTAATCTCTGTTGTGTCTTCTGTCACTCAAAGCCTCTTGTTCAATGTCAGAGATCTCTAGGCTAAGTCATAGTGCCCTGGACTTCTGGCCTAGCTAACAGGAGGGTTGCAGCAATGCTCATTAGCTTTTAAGCTGCTCTTTGTCCTCAGGCATGCTGCAGAAGACAGTTCCTGAAGCATGCTGCACCCATCCTGGGCTGGCTTCTAATACACCCTATTCACAACTTGAAATACTCATTTGAGTAAGACTTTGAAGGTTTCAGTATAAGGTAAATGAGATCTGGCTTGCTTCTGGCAACCTGCCTCTGTATTTGTCCTGAAGAGAACATAGATTGCCACAGAAGACCTTAGTCACCCCTTCTTTGAAGAAGGAAGACTGGGACTGTCTGGCCTCAGGATCTGTGCTGGTGCAGGCACCACTAGTGTGATATTGGCAGAAGGGAGGCAGCTTCTAGATCTGTATCAGGCTCTTCAGCCACAGTGCCAGCTCCCTGGCTCCAGCCATAATAGATTTTCCTATCATCATTTTCCCATCATAAAATTTCTTTCAGATCATCCTTGTAACATCTTCCAGCCACTTCTGTCAGTATTGGTGGCTATACTCTTTACAAAATACCTATCAACAAAACCAGTGCTCTCAGCTGAGCCGACCCATTAGCAGATCAAAGTTAATGACTTGTGGTTTCTTTTCCAAAGCCACCGATCTCTATGTTGAGTTACAGTGAGTTACAGTCCAAAAGAAGTGACCGATGGAGCTTGCTTTTAGTCCCAGGTCATTGCTCTCACTCCAGGTCTGCTTTCCCTCTGCTGCCTGTTCCAAGGTCCTGCTCTTTTCTCTCAAGCTCTAGGGGAACCCATGCTTCCCTTTCTTACTTCTTTGTTTTAGGCTTGGCTTCCTTCCCTGGAGTTACCCCCTCTTTACTGTGGTGGCCACAGATCCCATCTTCAGGTTCCAATGGGCACCCATCCACCACCCAGGCACTAGTGGATAACCAGGGAGGAGACATATCCCCTTGGCATGCCAAAACAACCTCCTGCTCCAGAGAAGGGTCCTGAAACCAGGCAGGTGCTGCTTACTCAGAGAGCTGTGGCCAAACCATGCCTGGTAGGAAAGAAGAATCTATTATTTTAGTGTCTTACCCCAGCCTGATTTTCCCTAAACAATGAAGCTGGTGCTTTAAGCACTATTTTGTCCTGGCCCTGTTTTATTTTATTATATCTGTATTGAGATTTCTGCCCAGCTGCTGCCCCCACACAGAGCACCTCAGACATGAGAATAAAGCTGTGCCAGCAGCAGGCTCTTCTTGTGACAAAGCACAGCGTGTTCTGCAGCTAGGATGAGAGATGGGAGAAGCCGGGACGAGAGGCTGCTGTGAGTTTGCAAGTGACTGTCATTGTCTGTTTTGTAATCCTGGGTCATTGCAAGTAGCTTCTAAATTGATTTGTCCCCGCGCATCACCTCCACCGGAGGAGGCCGGGACAGCGCCGGGGCCCGCGGCGGGGCCGGGGTCGCGCGGCGGCCGCGAAACTGCCCGTCCCTTGCCCTTGCCCCAGCAGACCCTGCCCTCCCGCGCTTCGGCCCCGGCGCTGGCGCCCGCTCGGAAGTAGTTGTAAGGAGTTACCTGTCCTATATTGACGTATCCGTATTTGCTAGCTATCCTGTTGGCCTCCGGGAGCCCCCCAGCTATCCGCACAGCCCAGTGGTTGGTGTACAGACGCGTCCTGCAGGCGGGCAGCAGGAACCCCAGCAGCAGGGTGAGCCGGCAGAGAAGGTCCCCGCCACCTCCGCCTCCCCAGCAGCAGCGGCGCTTCCAGCCCATCTTCTCCTCCGCACACAACCCCCACAAAACTTCTCCTTCCTTC
>JAVHNF010056850.1:6034-16093 GCA_034783455.1 Micropsitta finschii
ATGTTTGCAGTGGACCCTTAGACTGCTCCAAGGTCATTCACCTCTGTTATGGATACTAATGAATTTGTACAGCTACTAAAGCTAAACTGGGGTTTGGAACTGCTTTTGTAGGTTTGTTTCTCCCCTCTGATGTAAGGCTTGAATTCCTATTTCCTAGGAGAGCAAGACTGAAAAAAAAAAAATAGGTAGTGTTTTGCAAGTAGTACCTGTACATTGTGATTTCTTTCCACTTTCCATGCACCTCTGATGTCATTGCTGCTTTCATCAACAAAATCAGATTTTATGAAACAGACTATGATATCATTGTTTGTGTTTTCCTTATGTAATAGTTGTTTATTCTTTATTCCAGCCTTCATGTGATTTCTGCCGCCCTTCAGTGATAAAAGTAGTAGTAAATCCATGCATAAGAAAGCACAAAAGTAAGAGTTTTGGGAATAAAATTTCAATATGAATGTCACTGTTTGCTGCTTATGGTTTTACAGAAGAATTATGGTGCCTGTGCAGTGCTTCTCCCATCAGTAAGACATGAAGATAATCAGACAGATTCATTGCAGATCTATAGTTGTCTTATGTTTTAAAAGTAGCTTTATGGAAAGTATACTTAATGGATGCTCTACTGTCCTTGTCACTTGTCCTGGGACACTGTTTCCAAGACAAGATACTGGACAGAACCAGTTAAACCAGCCCAAAAGTAGATGAGGTACAACAGTGTTAACAGGATCATCCTGTACTGTTGAGTGCTTGACTTCTGTTGTATAGTGCTTTTCAAAATGCGGGCTTCCAGTTGTTGTTGCTTAACCTTTCAGTTGTACCAGTTTCCTAAAGCAGCATATATTTCCGTGTTATTCAGGAGCCAGTACAAGCAAACCATGATGTACTTTCTGTGAAGCTAATGTATTAGGAGTTTAAAGCCTTGTGTTTTTGTAGTTGTATTAGTTTGAAATTCTGCACTGCGATAAACCAGCCAGTGAAAACAGTACTTAAGAAAAGCTTCAGGCTTATTTTTGCACTATGAGTCATTGTGAAGAAATGGGTTCATCTTATTTACCTTCTCCTGCAGTGCAGCTTCGCTGAGCAAAATATAACAGAAACTTGGGACCACATCCCTCAGAAAATGTTTTCTGTAGAGTTGTTCTTCCCATGTTAAACTTTTTGTTAACCATTTTATAAGTAGGTATAAAAGTCTTACCTGTCAGGTGTTTTAAGTGTCGCTCTAAGGGAGAGAGAATTATTCCAGTCTTGTTAAGTAAATCTTAATAATCTAAATGACACAATTTCCATTTCATATACTGGTGACTTCTGCTACCTTCTGCTACTACACTCTTGATCATCAGTGATACAAAGGGTAAGAAGTCAAGTCCTCAGTTTCACCACTTTCATTGTGTTCCAATTGTCAGGTTTCCGGTATTTAACTTACCACACAGTGGCAAGAATGAAACTGGCCTGGTAGAAACTGCTGTTCCTGAGTTTCATGAACACTGACATGGGAGAAATTATTTTGCTTTTTTTTTTTTTTTTTTTTTTTTTTTTTTTTTTTTTTTTTCTGTGGGGTTTTTCTAAATCCTTTTTCTAGATTGAATTTGATGCAAAACAGTTTTATTTTGGATAAGTCTTCTAGGTCCTTCTTCTGGTTTCTCAAATACATAATGCATTGCTTTGGTGCTCCTGTCATAAGGCAGATTCCAATGAGAGCAGTTGTGTTTAGAAATGAGAAGCACTGTCTACAGGATTTTGTAGCATATCTCACTGCGGCAAAAAATATTGCAGGTTTTGAGTTTCTGCAGTTTTAAAATGCTAGTAAATGCAAATTTAAGTTAGGTTATGTTGTTACTAAATTGTTTCAAGATGTTCTGTTGGAAAATGTTGAAAAGGTGTGTTTTTTGGAAGCATTTTGGTGTAGTGGAAGAGTTCCTGGCCGTGGCAGGGGAGTTGGAACTAGTGATATTTAAGGTTCTTTCCAACCCAGCCCATTCTATGATTCTATGATCTTCTATTTCTTACCAGCCTTAAAGGTTGTTGAAATTCTTTCCCGTTTTCACGTTATAGTGATTTCAGTGGGATTTGAAGCTATGCACTATTGCTTTCAGAATTATCCCAGTCATCATGTTGCTTGATGCTCTGGGCGTGGTGTTACCTACCAATACTGTGGCAGCTGTTCCACTTCCCATAGAAGTTACAGTTACTTGCAGTGGAGTCCCACTTTCCAGGTAAGTATCCATTGCAGGCTGTTGAACATTTCTCTTTCTTGTTCTTTGCCTCAGCATTGAGTAACTCCCACAGGGTGCACTGAGGATCTAAAGCATTACCCCATATTCAAATCAACTGTATTTGCTTGAGAACACAAGTTAAAATCTCACTGGATGTTGGAATTTCCACGTCTTGGATGTGTGCCTTTATTCTGGGCATTGAGGAGGAGGTCTAGGAGGGTCATCTAGGTGGAGATCACTGACAGTATCTAGTATGTTATTTTAAGTTAGTCTTTTCTTTCTTTTATTTCAAGTACTTTGACGTAGTTATTTTCAAACGGAATGCATTTCAGTATGATCACTTCTGTGGAGCCGATGGAGAACTTCTAATCAAAAACATCAGTAGAAGCGGCAGTAAATTTCTAGCTGTTGGTCCAACAGAACAAGGGCTGATATATGTGATTCTAAGATGTTACCTGATAAGGAGGATGTAGGAGTATGTGAATTCACATCTTGCTTCAGTGTTTATCACAGCATGAAGCATTACACACTTATTTCAGTTTTTGAATAAAATTTCTACAAATAGTTCATTCACATAAAGATTTGTAAATCTCTTCATTGAATAAAACCCAGAGGAGCATCAAATTCTTGTAGAAGTTCAAGCTGTTGGACTGAATTCTTCGTTACATTAGTGCACCTAGTTTAAATTTTATTCCAAATTTAGACTTAATATACATTTTTCTGAAAGTATTATAGATTATGTTCCACCCATAAAAAGAGGGAGAAGTGTCAGTGCTCAGCAACATTGGACAGTTATGTTCCATAGCAACAGTATGAGTTGTGTGAAGCAGCATGAACACACCTGGGGAACATGCTTGTATGCTTTAGTATTAGCTTTTCTTCTAGTTATGATTTCCAACACCTTTATAGAGTAAGTGTACCTAAAAATGCTCAGTTTATATTTGAGAATATCTTGGTGGTGTTCCATAATGGATTTCCCAGTTAACTCTGTTTGCTAGAATTTTCTGTAAAGATAGTTAAAAAAATAATTTTTAATGTTGTGCATGTTCCCTTGCAAGCTGCTGTGCTTTCCTTACAGCTTTACTGAACAGTCTTCATTCTGTGTATTTCCTTTTTAAGGGATTAGGTCCAGGCCAAAGAGCACCATTATGCTTACGTGGGCCTTGATTCTTAAACAGATGCCTAACTAAGCAGGTAAGCAGTCCCATTGAAGTCAATGGGATTACGTGCATATTTGGACTTACATGCAGGCTTAAGTGTTTTGACGATTTGAAGCTTTACTGACTGGCTGAGTATTGTAACACTAAAATGCCTTTCTAAGCACAGATATACTAAGGAAAATGCTTAACAAGTGTATCTCACTTGGATAGAATCAGAAAGATATTTAGTAGAGAAAAAAGTTACACTAGGTGAAAAAACTAGTAGCTGACAACACAAAATTCTTAAGGAATCATGAGCATTGCTGTACTGAAATAGGAAGTCCAGCACATGCTGCTTTTTTTAGTGTGTATCAGTGGGAAGTAATTGCAGTCATGTAATATGGAAAGTTACAGTAACAGTAGCTTATCATACCTTGAACGGTATCATTCTAAGAGCTGGCAGTTATTCACATGGGACTCACTTTTGGCTCTGTATTTTTACTGGACTACTGAAAACCAGCAATTTCCTTGAATGATCTTGCTTTATGAATGTTAAGTTTTCTTTGGCTTCTCAGCGATTCCCAGGCAGCAGTCTGCATTCAGACAAGCAAAGCAATGCTGTGACTGTTTCCCATCAGGAAGAGAATTCACTCAAACTATGAAGCAAGTACGTGTGTTTCTGAACTGGAGCCTTAGGAGAGATCTCACAGCAGTCTAGTGATCAGCATATATGGTGATACTAAGATGAAGTTAGCAATGTTGCTTTCAGACCAAAACCTTGCTTTGACAGTAAACACACAACTTTGATAGTTGTGGGAGCTGACCTTTGTATGTTGACCTTAAAGTAGTTTCACAGGATTCCTCTGATTCTGAATGTGGCGGAGTATCTGACTCTGCTTGGAAGGGGAAGGCAAAATGCCATAACAAGGCAAGAAAAGTTGCATGATCCCTACAGCTTGCTGCTTCTCTTCTCTTGCTCTCTAGGAATACAGCAGAAGTGGTGACAGTGGCCAGAAGGAGGTGAGAAAGAACCCCCTTCTGTCCAGGTTGCTCAAATAACTTCCTGAACAAGGAGAGATTTTTTTTTTCTGGAGAACTTTTTCCCCTCTGTGACCTGTTAGGTAACTGCACAAGCTTCACAAGCAAAATCAAGGAACTCTGCAGACCCCCAGAAGGTCTTTACTAATCTCATGAGGGCAGTGGGCTCTAGTTTGAAAACATCTGCTTTACATAGTATCGGGTATTATTATACAATTGAATGCTTTTCAGATGCCACAATGTGGAGGGCTTTTTCCAGCTGTAGCACAGAGTTGGTTTCAGACTTCAAATAACAGTTACAAAGTTGTTGAAACTAACAAATGGACTGAATGCTCTGATACTTTTTAATTGTTCTCTGCTGCTACGTCAGACAGAATTTTTTCTGTAGGGAATAAATAGGTCAGTGCTAAGGCTTAGGAGAGCAAGGATGTGTGTTGAGATCACAAGGTTTCTGGTTTTGTTTTAGGGTTGTCTTTTTTGCTGGTTTTTTTTTTTTTTGTTTTTTTGTTGTTGTTTGTTTTGCGGGGCAGGGTGGTGTATATGTGTGTTCATTTTGTCTTGGGGACTGGAGAAGTTTGGGGAAATGCATACACTTAAATTTGGGGATTTAATAGTGAAACACATGAAATTTCTGTACAGCAATTAATGTGTCCTACATATTCTTGGATTATGTTTCCCTACCTTAGTAAAGTTTTAAAGGTGTAAGTATAACAGCATAGTCAGATATTATCCTCTCCACATAGTCCCAGCAGGGTACTGCCAGAGATTAATCTAAACCAGTGGGTTTTGCAAATATACTTGCAAAAGTGGCATCAAATTTCAGTATAGTTGTCGCACCTACGTTACAGTGTTCTGGTATAGCTGATAGACCCTCTTGTATTTTCCTAGGTATTTTGTGTCATGTGTTTGTGCTGCTAAAGTAGAAGAGCAGATAAAATTGCTAGAAAAATCAGTATTTACATCTTGATTTTATTAAGAACTGTTTGCCTTATATGAGGCTAGAATGTATATTCCATTCCTTTTTGGTTTAAAACTTTCCTATTACTTGAAGCTTTTTTCTTTTTACTGTTTTGGATTACTTTTCCAGTAATATTTTTTTCACAATGTAATTTCACTTTTATAAAGGCAGTGTCATCCTGGCTTAATCCACCAGCAAGCCAGTTCTGTGCTCACTGTAGTTGATAACTATGACACCTTTTATTTATTTTATGTTGGTAGGGGCCAAGTTGCATTGTGGGCTTTACTGTACCACAGTGACATTGAAAATCTAAGGGGGCTTTGTCTTTGGTTTATTTAGATTCGGATTCCTTAAAGATACTACCATGTTTGCAGGAGTCACATTACACCTGTCCTGTCAGCCCATGTGATGCCAATTCCATGTCTGACTTTCTTCCTTATTATTGTATTTAATTAGTTTTTAAAAAGTGGCAGACCTCTTTCATTTGAGCCATCTCTGGCCTGCTGCAGTGTAGAAGTGGTTATCTGTTCTGACTGGATTTCCTTCCTTCAGTGAGGTCTAAAACAATTTAGCAAGTTGTATAATGTCTCCTGCCTTTTGTCTGACCATCATTTTTACTGCTTCTGCTTTATGCTTCATTGTGCCTCCTTAGTAAGAGAGAATATCTTAGTGTTTGGTCTGAGGTTGGGAACGTAAGGAATTCGATAGTTCTGACCCAATAATTGAGAAATTTGACGTTGGTGTTGCTACTGTACAACAAAAAAAGTACACCCTTTCTTACTATTCTGGCTTTTGAGTCTTTCAGTAACTCGGATTCTAAGTGCAGCCCTTAGACTAGCATATTTAGGCTTTCTGCTGTATCATTCACAGTAATTCTGATGAAAAATCATAAAGCCTGTGATCAGTCTGTTTGTTCTAATGAGTTTTAGTTCAAAGCCACCATTAGATTAGTGTATTGCGTATTAGTCTTACCCAGTGACATGGAGCCTGCATTATGGCATGCCTGACTTCAGTGACATTTTGTAAAATCACTTAGAAGTGGAACAAAAGGAAGAACTCGAGTAACAATACTTCAGGAGTTGGTAGGCTTCGTAATAGCTTCTCTGCTTTTAAAACCTCGAGAATTCGGTGGATGGTATACAGAAGCCAGAAGTCCATGATACATCTGCATTTGCTGAAACATTTTCTCTTACACTAAATGTAGTAGTGAAAGAATTGATGAACAGCTTTTGACAAAAACTAATTCTGTACTGTGATTTTGACCCAGTGAGAATTTATATGGTAGTTTATATTTGGGGATGTTCTTCAATATTTTAAAAGAAAGGACGCTATATTTTAAAGCCCAGAGTACATTGGCATCTTGGTAATGTCATGCTGGTGTTTGTGGAGTGACACAAATAAGACTTTGGGTACTGCATTTATTTTAAAGCTCTCTCTACAGTTTGTTTTGTTTCTCTAAGCAGTTATTGTTATGAAGCCAGAAAAAAGCTAAGTGAAAAGGTTATTTTTCGGTATACATCAGAAGACCCTGTATAGAATGCTGTTGGAAATTTACATAGCAGTTATAGATCCAAAACCAACAGCTGCAGAATTCCTTTAGGAGTGATGGAGTTCTGTTTTATTCTTAAAGAGTATAGACTAGTTATGCAAGGGAATGGTGTCAAAGAAATGGCCATTGGCTGTATTTATTTTTACACAACAGAATGAATTCTGGAGGTTTTGAAGCATGTTGATTGTTCACCGTGATCCAGTGATAAGTTGATGTGTGTGCTCCTCTAGTAAAGCTTTGCATGAGTCACTGAATTGGCTTCATTGCCTATTCTTTACTACTGTAGTTAGAATTCTAGAAGACAGCTGGATATGCTATTGCTAAACATTTTTTATTAAATGCCATTTAAAATATAAGGTAAAATAGAAGTAGGTATAGTTTCATTGATGTCAGTATATGGAGATAGCAGACTATTTAGATTGCACAGGTATAAATCTCATGAGAATGTTTTCTGATTACATGATACGATGCAATTTTACAGTACACCAGCTGAAGAAATCATCTCTTTTTGGTTTTGTTACAAGCACATGCAACATTTGAAGTGACATGTCTACGGTTTGGGGTGTGTATAATTAGTAAGATCTAGTGTTTCTAGCCTTCTCCATTTACTTCGTCTCTCTCATGAAATAGTGGCTTTTGTCATGGATACTTGCCCTTGCTCTTATTCCTTTACCTGTGAAGCTGGGAGTGGGTTTTGACATTCTTGTACTCATTACCATCTGCTGCTCCTCTCCATTTTTGGTCAGTGTGAGCACACTAGTTCTGCTGAAGGATATTTATCCTTTGAGAAAGAGCATGAAAAGCTTTTTTGCCTCGGTAGTTCATTCAGGGCAGAAATGCTGAATCTTCATTTATGTTTCTTTAACTCTGAGTATGCTAATTGACTAACCTTTGCCTTTCTTCTGCTGAATTAGACTCAGAAGGCTTAATCCTACCTATTGTGTATAGTTAACTCATGATTTAATTTAATGACTCTTGCTTTAACATAGTGTTCCTAAATACGTAGTGCAACATACCCACTCATATACTCAAGCAAATCAATAGGTAAACAATTTCTCTGTTAGAGCAGAGAAAAGTTTTTGTTAAAATTTCCACATTTAATTTATTGAGAGAATCTTGGGCATTCTAAGGAAACTAAATCAGAACATACTAGCTAGACAGATAAAAAAAAACAACCTTGAATTTTCCTGAGAATCTTAAATAGTCAACTTGTAGCTCTAACAGCTACAGTGACATGAAAAATACGAAAAGGTAACTTGAATAAAGTTACACATGTTAACCAGATGTTGGCCAGAGTAGTAATTGTGGAATGAGATTTACAGAAAAGCTGTGTGCCGAGGATTAGCTGTGGAATTCAAGCGCCCTATCCAGTTGTGTTCAAAACTTTTTTAATAAAGTAAAGGGCACTTTGTTGTAATTCAGATGGCAATTGCACACCATTTTCAATTGGAGAAGAAACTTGCTGGTTAGTATGAATTCAGATAGCTGCCTTTTTTTTTCCTGAAAGATTATCAATTTATCATTGTTTTCTCCTTAGTACAATGCCTACAGCAAATCAGGATGATGTTTGCAGTACACGTTTATTGCATTTAAAATAACAGTGCAGAATGTTTCTGTCCAGCATTGTCCAGTAAACTGTCCAGAACACTCTCCTGAGGCAGCATAGATCACAAAATAATACTATACATTAAAAATGTTGGTGGAATTACAGTAGCAAGCTTACTATTAAAGGTTATCTTTTTTTAGAAGTAATAACTCTATATTGTTAAGTCTTCTCAGTAATACTTAAAGGTCTCAGTCATGAATCTTTATTAGGGAAGTTGATGTTATCTTGCTGGTTAGACAAATAGAGTATTTAAATATTTAGCATGGTATTCTGCTTTTGGATCTTACACAAAAAGCTCTGTATTTTTAGCATCATATACAGGAGTTAGAAAGCGTATGGAATAGGACTTTATTCAGGTATTTTGAACCTGCTTCAAGGTCACTGTGCCCTTAAGGATTTTCTAAAGGGTCATGTATTGAAAATGAAAAGTGGGTGTCAAATTCATTGCACTGACTACAAATTCCAAAAATTCTGTAAAATAGATGAAACATTCTTAGCTTCCTCCAATATGTCCTGAATAAGCAAATAAGCTGTGCCTTGTGTTTCTTCACCATTTCCTTGAGTTCAAGTTTTAAATATCAGTTAGACCTACATTGTGCTCCTAATGTATTTTTATTTTAACTGCCAATTGATTTTCTTTTTTTTTTTTTTTTTAACTTCAATTTTATTATTCCATCAGTATAGTTACAGTGGCCATCTGTTCCTTTTGTATCAAGTTCATTTTAAAGCACCGCACCTGCCCTCTGCTTGACTCTAGATGTTTATGACATGAATTTATGGTTTCTTCATGCAGGAAGAAATTGCCTGAATTAATAAGTCTGTATTTTCCATGAAAGCCTTGATTTTATTAAGAACTGTTACAAACTGTTCAGGCTCACATGTTTATAGCACAGGTATATTTCCCTAATTACAAATAAGAAGAGTATGCCAAGATCTGTTTCCTGCTCATAGGTGATCTGTGTTTGCACTTTGGACAGTACATCTCTGGATCAAGATGAGATGGGGCAGTTATTTTCCATTAATAATTTTTAGGGGCTGTCTTGTAGGTTCCAAACTGGAGCAAAAAGATGCTGTCCTGCCTGTCTGTCCCGTCTGTTCATCTGTATCTCATCCCTGCCCCCTTGTGTGACAGTAAACACAGTTTGGTTTTTTTTTTTTTGGGATGGACAGGATGGATGAGGTGGATGGGGTGACATGAATGGGATGGATGAGATGCATGTGCTTACCAGCCTTATGCACATCTGAGACACAGATCTCATGCTCCAGCCTAGGTCACTACAGGTTAAACGTGATGGAGTATACTGGCCTGGAGGGAGATTTACAGCCCCAAATCCCATCCTGACCCCGAAGATGGACATTCATATTTCATTCAGTAGGGATATTTACCTACTTAGGAAAAAAATAATACAACACTAAGAGCTTTCTTCCCCAGGCATGTTTTTGCCTGACAGTGTGTGTAATCCTAATCCCTCGGCAGGGCTAAACCAGTGTCTGAGCGGGCAGGTGCCTGGCACAGGGAAAAGGCAGGGTCTGGTAGGGTGCTGAGGCTGAAGAAGGACTGG
>JAVHNF010056853.1:21896-33784 GCA_034783455.1 Micropsitta finschii
TTGGAAAGCAACAGGGAAAGAGAAAGAATCCTCAATTTATCACCACTTTTCAAATCATATGATCCTTAGGGGCCAAATTAATAACTTTTAACATATATGTTTGGGCTTTCCCTCATAGCCAGCAGTGTCTGTCACATCCGGACCAAAAGTGGCACAGCTTGGGTAGAAATCCCAGCAGTTCTTTCAAGCTGAAATAAATGTGCTCATTTCTAGCAGTATCTGACAGGCTCCAGCACTGGAGCAGGAGCAAGCACCCTGATGTCCTACCCTTTGTTGCACACCGACACATCCAACAGCGGCAGATGGCTGCACCCGTGATGTTATGTGTCTGCAGACCCTGCTCTCAACACAGAATCTTCCTTTTCTGCCCAAACCCACTGGGAGCAGGAGCTTTTTCCATAAACACACATTCTTCAACATATTTGTTCAAAGCTATTACCCTGAATTGGACCTCCAAAGATAAAAAGTCCTAAGTATTTTCCTTACTGGTACTTGATTTGTATGAAAATTCCCAGATATGTCTGAAGCCATGGTACGAGGGCCACCATAAAAACACACTGAAAGAGGATCTGTACCTATGTCAAACAGAAAAGACAGAGGGAAAGAAAAGGAGCTGCTACCCCTCTTTACAGAGTCTTGGAAAGATTAGCGTGACTTGCCCAAGGTCATATAGAAACTCCAGGGAACTGAACTGAGCCCACTGCAGTTCCAACACAAAATCTTCATTACCAAATCCAATTTTCCACTTTTCCTTCCATATTTTTTTTTTTCCCCATGCATTAAAACACTTCCCATAAGCTTATTTTTCTTCCCAGGAAGAACAGGAAAAGCAAAGGCTGGAAGCTGCCCTTGTTAAACTAGCTTGCACAGCCAAATGAATTTAAAATGATACCTCAGCAAGAATTTCCAACCTGCCTGCAACAAATAAAAGGACTTTCACCCTGAAAACATGTGAGTGCTTGGGAGAACTAGCTGAGAGAATCTAGCGAGGCTCCTGATGAAAGAGATGAGCTGCAATATGTATACGCACAAGTTCATGTATTATTTAAACCACTCTGATCAGAATAAGCATCATGAGCACAGTGCTGAAAGTGTCACTAGCATTCATGCATCGAATAACTTGCCCTCATAAGGATATAATAATAACGTATTCATCAGTTTTGTTTGTACTCCCAATGCTGTAATAGCAGAAACAGAGAATAACCTTATATGTTGCAAAAAGCACATAAATATAAATCTAATTATAACTTTCCTTGATACTGTGACCAAGAAATGGTGATGCTCACTGGAGTATAACATATGAGACCAAGTGCACTCCCAAGAGCCTTTATATAAGTCTGCTTTTACGTTCAAGTCTAGCCTGAGATTTGAGATGCTGAAACAGATATATCATGCTATAGTTGGTCAGCCTGCCTCAGTAACCTAGTGGTAGGTAGTTTCTGTGATAGGTGTGAGGTTCAGATTGTATCTTCAGTGATTCTGTTACAGCTCATGCAGTGTGCTTGCTTCTACACACCATACATCTCTTCACAGATAGCCCATGGACTGACAGTTAAATCAGAGCACTAATGGTTCCCTGGGGAAACATCCTGTCCTCAGTGGTCCCAAAGATGATTCTGCATGTGGGATGGTGGGGAGGGTGAGAAGGGAGAGAAATCATAGGAGGTAAAAACGGAGGGATACGGTCGTTCTCAAAGTATACCAAAAGCTCCCCTGCCTACGTCCACACACATCTTATCAAGCAAAATAATGAAATCAGGGTGCAATAATAAACATAAAAACCATCAACAGTTTCTTTTATTGTACTTAAACAGTTACCTCAGATTTCTATACTAAATTGATTTATAAGCTATAATGTCAATCTTTCAGATTATCTTCTTTTTACCCTTTTACATGTTAGTGAATTGTACTTTCACATGGAAAACTTACTCAGCAGCCTATTCCTGCTTGTAAAACTGGCAAGACTCCCACTGGTTTCATTCAAAGGTTCAGGCTGTTAATGATGACTCAATCAATCAATCAATCAATCAAGTAGTTTCTTGAGACATGAGAAGTTGCAGAGAGAACTGGAGCCAAAATTGGTCTCAAAATTCAGTGAGCTCATTTGTTCTTGTGCAGTTTCACCAGCTGAATCAGAGATGCTCTCTGGAGTAGTGAGGCAGTGAGATGCATATCTTTCTGGGTAGGTATGTTTGGTAAGCACCTTCCCTTGGTTAGTTTGTTGCAGTTCCTTTATGTCAAGTTCCAGTGCAAGAGCACGGTGCTGCCTGGCCACTAGGACACACGCAGATGCAGAGGGGGACATCAGGACAGGAGTACTGTGGGAATTCACTTACTCCTTTTGCTTTTTATGGATGGGATTATAAAGGCTATTACTAATCATATCATGCTCCTGGTTAATGCTGGACACATTTACCTCAGCAGTCATTACTGGAAGGGGTGGTAGAAAAACTTACTCCCATCTTTCTCTGAAAAGATCTATTTGCAATTGTCATGCTATTCTTTAAAGAGACCTTGAAAATTACCTTGTGTACTAACTACATTGAAGCAGCCCAGAAAGAAACTCGCAATAAGTATTTCTTTACTCTGTGACTGTAAGTTTCACTAGATCTGTTCCAGTTTCCTTCTTTAAGAGCTAAGTGCTAATAGATAATGCAAAGACATGAATCAGGTATTTATAGCACAGAAAAACATAAAGTTGCTCTATGGTGCAGAAATGCTTAAAACTAAGTGAAAGCAACCTAAGCACTGAAAAGCTTTACTGCAGGTACATCTAAGCTGGGTGTGTTTGAAACAGTAGTTTACTGGATGGAGCAAGGAATAGCTGACATAAGCATATGTACATTGTTTTCTGTCTGCAGGCTTACTGTTCTGCAGAATTACTTACAGACTTTAATAATTTAATCTCAGAAGGGAAGAAGCTTTAAAAAAAAAAAAAAAAAAAAAGGAGGAAAAGAGGAAAATACAAAAAGCTATGTAGCATTCTGTATCCTATCGGGTGTTAATGTCTCCACTTCCTCTTCTTCCCCATCTCTAATATCCAAAATGTTCAATATCAGAATCTTCAATCCAGATACTGCCATAATCAGATAAATGGCAGTTCAGTGCATTCCAGTGACGCTGCTCAGTGAATGAAATGCTGTTTGTTTTGATCAAGGTTTTATGAACTTTCCGGTTTAAATCAGTCTTGGGATTACAGGCTGTAAGTGTTCACAATTCCCACACACAAGAAATAACTTGTTTTTTTTGTTGTCTCTCTACTCTCCACAAGGAAAGACTGGCTGTTGCTCCATACAAACCAGTATTTTGCCAAATATTCATACTACATAGAAACAGGGAAAACTTATGGAAATTAAGATTAAGGCTCAGGAAACTTGCATGTGGTGACCAGGTCTGCAATAGGCTTCTTTCAGGCAAAACATAATTACACAATGTGGACACTTTTTCTGGCCTTAAGCACTTTACATAGTTACTGAATCATAGAAACAACCAGGTTGGAGAAGACCTTTAAGATCATCAAGGCCAACTATTACCCCAGGACTGGAATAGTTTCTTTCTGCAGCAGCAGCATCATCTCTTCAGTCACTACCAAGAGCCCTCTGATGAAGGACTGTGAGTGAGGAAGGACAGCTGGAGAGAAGCATCTTGAAGGGGTCAAAGATATAGGAACCAGGGGAGCCACCAAACTGCTGCAGAGAAGGGCTTTAGGATCCCCATCAAATCAGCCAGTAGCCTCCAGCAAAACACACTGTGGCCATAAGGAACAACAAGGGAGTTGAGGATATTAATTTTCATTACTTTAAGAAATACTCCTTTGATGAGTATCTAGAAGAAAGGATGAAGTAGCCTCTGTGCCTCTAGGAGACAAACTGTTTTCCTACTTCATCTTGGGCTATGTATTAGCCATGGAAGACTTTCTAGATGAAAGATGCTGCGTATATGCAAAGTCTTGCCACATTAAGGAGAGCTTTTTAATTTAAAGTGCAGAAACCCCTGTAATGTGAGTGGTCTAGGCTCTCTCTAGAGGCAGCGGAGAGCAGAATTTAGGTTTTCCCAAGGTAAACATCTAAAATTATTTATGTATTACCCTCCGAAAGATCTTATTTCTTTCAGATGACTATAGAATAATCTAGATTTGACATAGTAATACACAGTAAATTTCAGAGAAATCAATTATATTTTACTTTCTAAGAATCTGTGTGATTATTGCCATGTTTTTAAGGACCTTAAACAATGGAAAGGTTTAACTTTGTCAGTACTCTCATAACAGAATAGAAGCTGGGGGTATTCAACACCCAAATTTTCATTTCAGCAGTTTGAAAGTACAAAGAAAGCATGGTTGAACTGTATGACTGAGCCAGCTGGAAGATCAGCCTCTGTTTTTCTGCTGTTCCTTAAGAACAGAAGGAATTGACAAGTTGTCTCAGTTTGGAATCTGGGATTCATTTCCTATTCTAAAGAAAGAAAATAAGAAAAACACACTTTGAATTCAGCTGTCTTGCATGGTGAGATTCTGTTCTACATTTTTTCCTTTCAATGCCACAGCCTCCTCTGCTCTTTCTGCCTACTTCCAATTTTTAAATGAACTGCTGAGATGCTGAAATTCAAACTAAGTGAATACACATCGTATAAAACAACCAAAAATACTGTGTTGGTTCAATAGCTTCCTACCTACCCTTCCTACATCAAAGCAAAATCCTCTTGTTGCCCAACACAGTGAAGACTACCTGGCAAGTACAACTGGAATTCTGCCCAGAAGTGGGTAAGTGTTGCAGGAGCTGGTCCTCATGCTGCCCACCATGAAGGTCTGTGAGCGTCTTGGTCTCAATCCTCTAGCTGATGTGCCAGCACAAAGCACCAAGAACCTTCCTTTGAAAACAGCTGATAGTACAGGGTGTGATATGAAAGGTGTTGATCGGCTCCATCTGTCAAAAGGGTAGCACTGTCTACCAGCTGCATACAGAAAGGGAAGATGAGAGTATTTTGGATCACACATGCCTCCACCATGGAGATGGATAGAGAATGAAAACCTTTTTATGCACTTATCATGGGACACTGTCAGCAGCAGAGGTCTGAGAGGAATGGCTAAAGCAGGAAAACATTATGTATGCTAATAGGTAGTAATCACACAAAGGTCTGGGAGGAACTGAACTGAAAATGAGGTCCTACATGAAATCTCATTAACATGAGTTACTTCA
Organism: Micropsitta finschii; assembly: GCA_034783455.1. NCBI lineage: Eukaryota > Metazoa > Chordata > Aves > Psittaciformes > Psittacidae > Micropsitta > Micropsitta finschii. The sequence goes on from JAVHNF010056853.1 coordinate 27,095, forward strand.
CAAGTAATGGAAAAGAAACATACAGCCCTCATACTCTCAGAACAAGACGTGAAGAAGCATAGGTGGACAGTCTGTAAATGCCCATATCCTGTAATTTTTGCAAAAGATTCTTTGTGGCAATTTTGTAATCGGTTACCTGCCATGTCCCCTGTTAACATTTTCATCTTTTTCTCATGACTCAGCTCCTGCAGTACCCATAGGAAAACAGATCCACCATTCAGATAAGACTAATCTTGCTCTTTACACTGGTTTTATCTTTCATAACCAGAGCCAGCAAGATAGCTATAAACCATATGGACTTTCACAGCACTGACAAAGAGCAGGAAGGTAAAGACTTACTGGAAGGCAAAGTCTAGGTGAGCATTGAACAACACCGTATGTGCATCCTTCCCCACTTCCACTGTCCCCAGTTACATTTTAGGTCTTGATCTATTAACAGGACACGGTATGCAAAACACTTGGAACCCAAAGTCTTTGGAGACTTTGTCTTATTCTTCATCCAAATTAATGTGTTCTTCTGTAACCTTTACTGACAGTGCCCTACTTTCACACTTCAGTCACCTCCTTCAGAGGTGAAGGAAAATACCATATCATCTGGATATGCCACAAACATCAAACAAGGAACAGCTTGCATGAACAAAAGCAGATGCACTCTATATATGCAATTTTCCAAGGTATTTGGCAAACAAGAAGTATACTAGGAAAGAACAGATAGATGAGGAAAACACAGAGACATTATTTCCTCATGAACATTATTCTTAACAAAAAACATTACTCATTTTGCTAAGAATAAGTTGACTGGAATATGGTACTTAAATTGTTTAAAACTTTTATTTTCAAGTTGCTTTTCATGTACAGCTTCTGTCAGAATTTAACCAGTCTTACTGGATTGGGGGACCAGAATTACACCTTTGCATTTCACTATTAAGCAGCAAATTTCTCATTTGCTCATAATTTCTCTCTGCTTTAAACTTATTCACTGGTAATGTATTTCTATCCACACTGAAATCCTAAAATACAACCCTAGGGTAAGATTAAGATGCTCTACAGGAACAACCAGGACATATACAATCATTAGCAGAAGTTGCTTGCTTACGTCTTGCCACTCAACATGAGGCACTTCTTTCCCCTCCTCCCATCCCCTCATTTCGCCTTCTCCAATCTATACAGCTTCAGCACACATAGTCTGATTCACAGAAGCTTTCAGCTCATCTATCTGGGTCACATATCTATGGATGATACCAATACAGGATTAAATACCCTAGCAAGAATCAGTGGGTTTGCACTGCATGCCTCTTCAGAGCAAAGCACCTAATGGCAAGCCTAGGCTTAAGTACATGAGAAAGATTTGAACATGCAGGCTCCATCAACAGCTATATATTGCCAATGTTTAGAAAACAGACTTCCCTACCATCTTCTGGGTCTTCTTTTTTTCCTCTCCTGAGATCTGTTGTCCGAGGAAGGGAGTTCAGAGCTTCTTCCTCTTTACCAACAGGTCAGTTTCATTCTGTTACATTAATGGAAATTGCAGGTGCACTTCAGCTGAAATACTGATTTCTTCAAACAGCAGAGAAGAGGCTACATGCACTTGGGGAGGAAGAATATGCATCTGTTTGTGAAATCTTAGCTTTCAAGGGGAAATGTGCAGTGGAAAAAGAAGGAATTATAGGGGAAATGAGATTAAAATTCAGGAAAAAGAAAATTAGTAACAGAAGGGAACTTTTACCTGTGGTGCTGGCCAAAATGCTTTTAAGATGCTCAGTGAGAATACACAGGTGTACAGGAAGCCCAGCAGACTATCCAAATACAAGGTTGAGTTGGAGGGTTCTGGGGAAATTATCCTGTTTCTACAGTCTAACAGAACAAAGCAGCTCAGTCCAGTTCTGACTTCAGTGGTTGTCTTGTCCCTTGTTTCTCTGAGTTCACAGGAGTTACTCACAGAGCCTGTCAAGACAACCCTTCAGGCATTTCTGCAGTATTTCTCAGCTCTCCTGCCAAATGGTCTGGGGTATGTTCAGAGGCACCACAAGTGAGGAGGAGAAGCAGGGAAGCACTCTGAAAGACATGGCACGAGTGTGCTCTGGGTAAGCTTTTTCTAGGTAGTGTGTGACAAAGAACATGGGACACTGTTTCCACTTACAGTCCATATTGTTTGCTCAGATCTACAGAAATGACCATGCTAAGCCCAAGCAGACTTCCACCAGCCCCACAGAAGGCAGTTGCTCTGTACGGGCTGTCATCTCCAGAGCAGGCTGACTGAGAAATGCACATCTATTTTCATTCTCATCTTCTCATGTTTCTTTCCCCACCCAGGCTGACTTCTGCCTTTGGTCAAGGCAATGATATTTATCACAGCACCATAGAAAACAGAGGACAGAGAGACTTAACCTGGCAAATGCATTTTGGTACCAGCAGAGTTATTAATCATCAATGATTTGCATCACTGGGATCTCAAACATGCTTCCTCTTCTGCCTCTGCAATGACACTCTTCTATGCCCTTTCAGAGTCTTAACTCTACGTCAGCTCTGGCCCTATGCATCAAAGTTCTTCACCACAGGATCAGTCTTCTCCCACAGCTCGCTCTGCCCCACCCTTCACACTACCTAGTCAGTCTCTCAGGAAGATTGATTAGATCACACAGAAGGAGCTAATCACTGTTATCCGTTCTGGCTCTTCACCCCAGTGTACCTGGCCAGCATCAGTTCTTGCTCTAAAGCGGGCTCCTTTTGAGACTTTGCTATTCTTCCTGTCCTACCAATTGTCCATCCCAAACACTGTTCATTTTAAAAATGAGAATTTGCTAAAAGTTCAACTACGCATAAATGATTGTACAAAACTCTTTTCCCACTTGTTTTCTACTCCTTCCCATAGGTTCACTGGGATGGCAAGGTTTCTGATTATGAACACCAGCCTTTTGAATAAAACATGGCAGGTTTCACAGCACTCATTTCTCTTTGGCCTGCATGGTGCTGCATGACATTAACAGCTTCCACCCATAGCACTGAAAAAAGGAAAATAATTCCTTCTGTTAGCAATGACCTTCTAAGGTAGTGTGCTTGCATAGCATATTAAATGCTAACAGCCTTTCTTTGCTTCATTGATTTTCTAAATAATTGTCAGGATTTCTGGTAATAGGTTCATTAGTCTTACAACAAGGTGATGATGAACATATCCAGCAAGAAGAAACCATGAGGAACTGCAAAGAACTCACAGAGCATGAAAATGGTGTGACGTAAATGATTGACCAGCTGAGGGCACAGGTGGTGCTGCACAGTGTTGCTGTCTCTTTGCTATTGGGATGCAGTCAGGCTCATTCTGATCTAATTGACCAGATCCCAGTCAGATCATAGACACTGCCCATTTCTGGGCTCTGCACACAGAATCTATTATTGAGAACCTCCCAGTTTTATCACTTAGCTCTATATAATTCAACTCACCACATGCTGCTGACTTTCACACAAATAAGCTCAGTTACTTTTATTGCCCACATTCATCTCTACTGATCAGTACAATCTTTACTGCTACTGATCCATATTAGAGAGAAAAACATTCTAACATGTTGAGGGCATGTCCATGTGGGGCTAACAGTCCCACAGTAGATGCCTTTGAATGTGGAATAACACATCAATGCTCTATTCCACTTGGTCAAATTAGTACTGATGAAAGACATGGCGAAGCAGACCACTGCAGGGCCAGGTGAACATGGCAGAGCTACAGGCTCCATGTGACACTATCCTGCATGATACAGCTGCAATAGCTTGTTCAGAGATAGCTCAGGTCTCTCTAACTTGGCACTGCTCCACATGATACATGCTAGCCCATTCAGGTGCTTGGTAGTATCCTCCAATACCAAGGATGTTTTAATAAGGATGTTTTATGGGAATTATCTGGTTTTTGTCCCAGGTTTCCTATGTGGCTAAACTCTCTCTCCTTTTCTCTCTGGGCATGAAATGGACATAAAGGCAACTAAAAAATTGCCAGCCTTCATATTATCTCAAGTCACTATTTTACCATTATGTCCTTGTCATTCCCCCCATCCCTAAGTGACTATACTAACAGAAATGTCTCTTGATCAAGACACTTTCTTACAATGCAAAAAAGTAAAATAACATATTCATAGAAATTATGTCTTATGTTCTTAAATAAAGAGAAGAAACTTTGACTACCTTTTACTGTCAACAAAAAAAGATAAAAATGGTATGAATGAATCTTTAAGACCTAGAATGTCTAATACTTGGAATTTGGATGGCACCCACCCCATCTAACCATGCTTTAATTCTTGCATGTTTCTTCTTTTATTCCCACTTATCTACATCCTACCGGACTGTGAAGTTTCAAAAGTGTTAATTTTTCCATTTCTCTTACATGACTGAGGAAAACACAGATCACAACAAACTCCTTTATTTACCTCAAAATCCAGAAGAAACAGGAGTATGTGTAGAGAAAGAGGCCCCAGGTTCAGGGGATTCAGCAGTATCTAGACCATCTGTGCTTTGCAAGTTCATGTTTAATGCTCTTCTGAAAATACACCTGCATGCCAAACTGGACAGATTTACATCCTCATGACTGGAGAGAAGCACAGTTTTAACACTCTCGTGCAATCTTCTCTGGCTTGCTTTTGCTATTTGTAGTATCACTAAGGAAACCAAACGTGAGACTGGTAATCTTTATTCAAGATGTGCTTTCCCCAGACATGATCTCACTGAACTTATCTATCACTTCACTCCAGCCCATTCTTTCCTATACAAATACCCATGAAATTGGGTTGAACTAGAAGGTAAGCAACGGTGCCTGTGACTGAGATTTTTATGTCCGGTACATGAAGAGCTACAGTGACTTGTAATGGCAGGCTGCCAAGCCTTTGGAACTGCAGTACCTATGGTGCTAAGCAAAATACGTTATATATTTGCTATAATGAATCACACCTAGCACTCACTGGAAGGTCTCATAGCACTTTACAACAGTAGGATGTAATTACCTACTGGACACAGAGATAGAGGGATGTGTGACTTGCCTAAAATCATGCATCTGGGCTGGAAGAGCCACTGAGGGCTTCTGTGTCCCAACCTTCTGCATATGAACCTGACAATAAACTACACAGGACTAGATACAACTGCAGTCAATATTGTCTTAAACCCAGGTTCTGCTCTACCCTTCCATGGCACTCTTTTCAAAGCATTCACCTTCATTTCTGAATAAAATGATCACTGTGTGCCAGTGCTTGGTGTTGGTTACTGTATGGAGAAATCAGGGAAAAAACCCAAAACTCTCTGCTTTTGATCCAGGAGTGACTCTGGCCTGCTCCTTAGCCTACAAGCCAGCATGGGCATAGGATAAAATTTTCATGGCAATATCAAGTGAGTGCAATTAGCAGTTCTCAGGTCTTGACTTTTTATACACTTACTTCACAATTCATCTGTTTGATGGGGATGTGTGGCTTTCCCTAATTTAGAGGTGGAAAACAAATGCAACAATTTATACTTAAGCTAAGCTCCACAATAACTCACAGTTACACTCAGTTTGAAGTTCAGCTGTTTCACATCAGCAGAGAAACACAAGCCACACAGGGTAAAAACCTTGCTTTATATTCAGGTTGGCCTTCCACTAGACCTTGCTCCAGCCATATGGCATGGCAAAAGTAAAATTCTGCTCAAAGTGCAATTCACTCAGAGAGACCAGTAAGCTAGCATGCACCAGCTGATCTGGGTGAGCCGCCTTCGTAAAGGCTCTTGACTGTCAGCAAATGCAAAGCAGTAAGACTTAGCATGCAATAAAGGAAGTTTCACCAGCACAGCATGACTTTAGGTGGAGACCTGAGCCCCTGCATCAAGACAACGACCATGACTCAAATGACATGCAGTAATTTGTTGATCTACAGCAATGCGAGCACTTTTCCAAACCCAAGCAGTTTTCCCGTAGTCACAAAAGAAGCCCAAAGCACAACACAGTGCAGAACATCAGTTTCCCAGAACCTTGGCTAGTAAGCCCATGTTCCCCTCTCTCACTTGATAATGTAAAACAACATTCAGGTCTGTCCTTTTATCAGAAAATACATATTTGTCTAATTGTTCCAGCATAAGAGTTTTTAAAGTATCATTCATTTAAACAACTCCTGAAAGCATTGAACATGTGCTAATGCCGATTAATAAAAGTTTTGCAATAACAAATCTTGGAAAGGATACTTTTTAGAAATTAACATCTTGACAAAAATAAATTTATATAAATCTTAAAAATAGCTAATTCCATGGGAGCTCACTCTGGCAAGTTTTGCAAGGCAAAACTTTCCTTTCATAGGATTTTCCATTGTATTGAAGCACTTGTACAATCTCTTGAAAGGGAAATACAGAAGAGCTTCATAGAGCTAAGAGTTATTATTCCATCTTGCAGCATAAAGCTGTTCTGCACAAGTAAATAATCAATGGGAAGATGCACAAAATTTCTAGTGACTTTTGGGTTCATAATGCCAATTCCATAGCACATGTACATCAAGCTGGAAATTGCAAGTCTGAGGTCTACGTCAAGCACTAAGAAAACTGTCATTTATCAGTCAGAAGTCAGATGCTTTCAGCCCAGCACAAAGTTATGCAAGGCCATGAACTGTCTGGTGCCAGCATTTAGAGCATACTATAACTGGCATGCTACACCTCATTATTTACATATATTCCTTCATGTTTGCAGGTACTTAACAA
>JAVHNF010056854.1:48411-63823 GCA_034783455.1 Micropsitta finschii
AAAGCAATTTGGAGTCATCACTGCTAGGAAGACCTGGGGTTCTCTTAAAGAGAAATGCAAGTCTAGTGATTTATGACAGGATAAAAATACTTCAGATTTCATTAAAGGCCTGAAATTTCATTAATTTCGTTCAGATTTTCATTCAAGATCAGGATTTAAACTCCGTGAGCCATTCCTTACTGAAAGCTTTGACAATACCAAGAGTGTATTTGCTTAAATCATTTTTAGGCCAACAAGGTGACTGATGATGGCTTCTACATAAGCAGTTAATTTTTAATGTGGAGACGTGATAAAAATAGCAGCATAAATGCCATGTTTACAATCAATCCACAGTCAGGAATGACATTTGAAGCCTGGAGATCTGAGAAAACGTGAACACATCACATCAAAGAAATCAAACCACAGAAAAGCAAGATCCCTGCATCCCAACACTTGTCAGTTCAGGCAATTAATGCTTAGGTAACAAATTGAGCTTTCTGGTGCATATATTTCAAGCCATTTCAATCCTTCCCCCACAACAACTCCTAGCCACCAGTCAGAGAAAATACAGAGATTTATATTCTGGAGACCTCCCTAGAAGGCTGAATAGTATTTCTGCCTAAACAGTTCTTGTTCTATGAGAATGAATTATTGACAATATTTCTCCCGCCTTTATGTAAAGCCTTAAATTCACATTCCTATTGTACTACAAATTTCTTCAAAGGTTACTATACCACACAATGAACTGTGTTTCTTAATTTCTCCCTTCTTTTTAAGAGAGTAAACGCTTCTCTGGCTGTTTTATTGCTTTCATTGTAAAGAAACTGCTGTCTTTAATAAAGAAGAATGAAGCAATTATAGCCAAGGGGGGAAAAAAGCAGTTATCTTGTGAAAAGCCAAAGGAAAACCCTCCACTACCCTTCTACTACTAACAAATTAAAACAATCTAATGCTTAGTGAATGCCTCCTTCATCTGTCTGAGAAACCCTGTGCAACACTGTTTGCAGTCTGGTGTTTGAAGGTGTTTGGTTTGCAATGAAACACTTAAATGAGTTAAAGAAGGTGAAGCTTTGTTTCCAGGCCAAAGCCGTTTCTGAAGGTAGATGAGAAGAACAGCTCGGGCCCCGTGCTGCAGCATCGCCGCACACACTGCTTCTGTGGGAAGCACGGCAGCACAACACTGCTGGCACTGGAGCTGAGGATTCTGTTTGCAGCTTGGCTCTGAGCACGCAGCTCACTGTCCCTTCTGAACGCATCTTCTGCTCCACCTCACAGTCCTACAGGTACCCATCTTCACTACCAAGGTTTAACTGTCCTCCAGGAATTCTGCTGCCTTTGGGATATCACGGTTAATAAAAAATAATAATAATAAAAAAAAGAGCGCAAGATGACAGACTTCTTAGAACTCTTTAGGGGTCACTTTGCTGACAAGAAACTGTGATGTGTGAGGAAATACCATTTTCTAGCACCTAAAACCACCACCAAAAGTGGAATGTATTCATGTGGAACAGGCAGCGGACCCCCCTCCTGAGTAACCAACTGGCGAGCTCTGCAAATTGTTTTAAAGACATTTTCACACTGGTGAGAGTGGCAGCATACATATAATTACAGTGGCCTAGAATTACCCTTGAAAACACTTCATTTAGGCAATTACTGCCAGGCATAACAATAAAAGCCATTTCTCACAGTATAAGCTGAATCACTATCAGAAGGGTTTGATGGTCTCATTATAGTAGTGAAGCTTCTATACACAGTGCCCAGTCAGCCCTGGCACTGATGCTATTGCCTCCCAGATTTCAAAGGACTGCTGAAATACCCGGATAAGGGAGTTGTTATGAAGCCAATAATCCTCTGTAACAGCAGCTGGCAGGCTATCCCAAATTTGGGAATCATTGCCAACATTCCTATGCATTTGCAAAGAATTCACGAAGACAACATGGGCATACACATCAATCAATGCTGTCAATCCATATTCAACATGTGTGAATAAGAAAAACAAATAAACCAATCAGCAGAAAGCATTAGGTAAGAAGGTGCCAGAAGCCTCTATCACTGTCTTGGTATAAATGTCTCAGGCCAGAAAGGCTGCAGCATCTCTACCCAGTAAGGGCATCCTTATTAGAAACAAATACAAAGGGCTTCTATTCACTACCCAAAATACTGTTATTTCAGAAAGGAAGAATTTACTAGGGGGGGAATGGGAGTGGGAAAATGGTGTTTGTTATCCTTGCATCTCCATCACCTATTGTTCTGCAGCATGCCACCACTGAAGTTAAGAACCAGGCTACTCCCCAAGGAAATCACATTAGCAAAGGTATCTGACTTCCTCACAGGTTTGGGGTGGAAAGCCAGAGCTCTGGCTGAGTGCAGGGAGTGCTGCAGTAAAGTCAAACATTCCTAAGGCAAGTAACACCTCTGAGTAAGAATGACATGTCTGAGGCTGCTCCCTCCATTAGAGGATGTCCACAGGAAAATTAGTCAGCAATTACTTGCACAAAGCAGCCTGGGATCATATCCTCTTGCCACGAGCAACACACCCAGACAAGCGTATACTCAAATACAATTAATAACCTGAGCTAAAGGACAACAAAATCAAGCTGGCTTTAAGCCCATTAGCTCCAACAGCAAGAATCATGCTCGGCAAATCCAACTGCAAGCATCATGCTCAGCAAAGGCACATAAATAACCCTTCTGGGTGTAGAAACCAGGAGAAATGCCAATGATTTATATTTTGTAAGATTTTGAATGCTGCTGAAGAGATCAGAGAGATTGCTTTAGTGAGCAAAAGAAATCACACAAGCACTAGGTGTTTCCTGAAGCCTGATGAGCAGCACGACATCAACTTTGTGTTTGTGGCATTTTAGTAGAAGTTTAAAAAAACCCTTGAGATCCCCTGGAATCACAAATGCCAGTCAACTTGCCTCCTCTCTCACCTCATGTAGTCAGCCCCATAACAAAGCCCAGGGGAGGAACCACCCAGAGCTAAAAGACCATTTAAAACCACAAATGCACAAATTAAGCTACCAAAAGGTTAACAAACACCTGGGTACCACCCAGTTGCTGCAGTGGTTCTGCTCAGTGTGGTCAAAAGAATATTTAAAACCTTTAAAAGAACATTTAAAACCTTTAAAAGAACTTTTTAAACCTTTGCTCTCTCACAACATGACCCCACATACTACAAAGTTCCCAGGCTGGGCCTAATATAAAGAAAGAGAAATGACACTTGACAGTCCTACATTGCTCTGTGCTGACTCCCCAACTGTATGATACACCAGTAGGAACAAGCATGGTACCCAACACCACCAAGTGACAAAGCAGCAGCTGTAGACGGGGAGATGCCACAACCCAGCATTTGCAGCATGACACAGGGAACCACATGGGCTCACCAAGGAGACATCCTTACAGAGTATCTTCTAAACAACCCCCTTCTGTTTCTTCCAACAGCAGCCACAGCATTTACTTTCTATAGGTGTTATACTGGTAAAATGCTCCTTTTAAAGCAGTGTCCTTGCTGCACACCAGCAGACCTGTGGTCCCACACTTGAGCTCCAACTCAAAGGTATTCCCAGACTCCCCAAGCACTGACATCTCACAGCAACAGGACTGTGCTCATCTTTGTAGTGATGGAACTGGGAAGCCACTCGCTGCCAGGTGATGTGGCAAATTATGTGATTTATTAGCCAAACATGAACCAGATGGAACCTGCTGGGTGTTCCACCATTTCCTGTTAGAAGTGACCGAAACTATTTAGGCACATGAACGTTCTTACTGATTTCTTTTTTTTTTTCTTTTTTAAAGACTGCTTCCAATCTTCAAACATTTCCCAACATTTTAATGTCAGGAAAGTATAATTTTGTTCTGTGGCTGAGCTAATCCATATGCAGGCTTTCACCAAGCCCTGTGCCTTTCTCCCTGTCTGCCATGGATAAAGCTCAACTGAACTGCAAAATGGGAAACCATCTTCCCTGGCTTTCTCAATGACAATACAAAATATATTTGGTAACCTTTTCATCCAAGCTGAAGGAACAATGTTTGTAACAAGGACCATTTACTTGATGAAAGCCACGTCACAATGAACTATATGAGCAAAACAGCAAAGGCAGATTACTATACAACCATTAAAAATGCCTCTTTACCAGCTGATGAGTGTGTGCTTGCTGTTGTATTAATTCTCCAGCCATGGCAGAGACAAACCATGCAGCACCCAAACTGACAGCAGAGAAAAGCAGACAAACCACCTCCCAAGGCCCCGTCTTCTACCATCTGGAAAGTAAAGGACAGAAATCTCCTTTTCTGGAGGACATGCACCAATCTAAGTCATATGACCATATATTTACACAAATCAAGCTTTTGTTTTCGTCTATGCAAAGGTAGAAACACCTACACAAACTGAAAAAGGACAGATCTTACTGGCTAAACAATACATTTCAAATCTACCACAGCCAAAAGAAGCTGCTAAAAACAGAAGCATCTAACTTCAGTTCTTCACACAAAGCCCATCCAAAAAAACCCTCAGCAGAAAACTTATTATGGATGACAATACAACTGGTGAATTTGAAAACGCATTTTCAAGAACATACCTGAAAAGCCTATTAAGTAAACAGGTATTTCAGTAAAGACTTCCACTGTATTTAGGAAACTTAAATGTACACAAATAATTCTAGTTTCTACAAAGCACTGCAAGGGCATCAGCAGCAAATTCTGTGAATTTCCAGTTACACAGTTCTGAAATATTTGTGATGTTATTGTTCCTGTTAGAATGAAGTGCATATACAGAATAAAAAGTAATACTGGATCCCTAATAACTTACATAAATGCACTAAAGAAAACCAACACCTTCTTATTCACTGTCTTTGTTTAAGGAATTCCAGATATTAATCCACAGTCAGATTGTTTTTCTGTCTCGGTACAGGGAAAACGTCCAAGAAGCTGTCACAAAATCAATGGAATCAGTACCCAAGTGCAATTCCTACACCAGGTCATACTGATCTATCTACAGCATCAAACCCATGCCAATTTGAAATAAAAAGTGCTGTGCACAGACACACTGCCTTCAGTCTAGACTGCAGTTGAGCCTGTAAGGTCACAATTTCAATCAGTAGCAGCTAGCAGAAATATGCACTTACCTAACTGAACTGATTCTAATTAAATCCACGCATTTGTATGTATGTACTATAAGCAACACCAAATCAGCATTACTTTATGCTTTGCCAGTTCATTTCCAGCCAGATCTGTCTCCAGGCAGGATTCACTGCACAGCAGCAGGAGCGCTAAGGGGAGCAGCAGCCAGTGCTGTGAGGATGGGCAGAAGTTCTCCGTCAACAGGGAGTCCACAGATCATGTTCACAGCAGCGACTGAACAGCAATACAGGGCAGCATTAAAGCTGCTGAACATGGGCAGCACTGCAGCCGAGGGATGAGTGAAGAAGCCCTCATCTGGACTAAACTACCTGCAAGCGCAGCAGACGGTAGGCATAAATAGTCAAGTTTCCCAGGGAGGGAGACTGCTGGAAGCCTTTATCAGTGCTCTGCTATACATTGTATTCATAAACAACCTGGAACAAGGGGCAAGGAATGAAGCAAAACTCTCCTAAGAATATGAGCTATTCGATAGTAAACAGAAGGACTGACTGAATACCTGAGGCTGAATAACCAGGAAATAACAGATGAAATTCAGTGCAAATAAAGCAGCAGCCTGAAGAAAAATAATCCTCATTTCACTTAGAGAGTGATGTGCTCCAAGCTGATCATTAACATTCAGAAAGTCTTGCTGGAGTCATGACACTGATAAAAGCATCAGCTCACAGCTATTCATATAAAAAATAAACCTAACGTCAGGAAATGATTAGTAATTTAACCACCACATAAAGCTATAGAATGTTTGCAGCTTAAATCCTGGGTGCAGCTTCTGTTCCTTCATGTCCACAGGACATAATGGAAGGGGGAAATTTATTTAAAAAGGAAACAAGGTTTGCAAAGATAAATAATGAGGAATTTTTGATTAGACTGAGGTTGTTCTGCCTGGAAACAGAGATTACTGCAGTGACCTATGAAAGAAGGCTATACAATCAAGGTAAATAGAGATCAGTTGTTCACCTTTTCCAAACCATACAAAAAGAGATGAAATGAAGCTAGCAGCTCTCAAGTTGAAAAAGCAAGCAAGCAGAGGTTGTTAAGCACCTACACCATTATTTTGTGCTCTGGAAGGTCTACCCTGGGATGTGGACCAGAGACACAGGCAAGTTCACAGAAGAAAAACACATTAACTATTAACAAAATAAATGCAACCAACACTTAATCTTTTGACATCCTACATCTGATGAAAGACAAGAGAGCTCCCAGACAAGGGTTTATGTAATTTGCCCTGACCTTATGCTTGTCTCTTTTTGGTCAGTGTCAGGGAATAACAGTGGACTTGATGTTTCCACCTGATTCTATGGCTGCTCTTATATCGCAAAAATCAATTACATCTCTGGTATTCCTCAGCCCTCTTTGAACTCACTGAACTTGCTTACCTGGCAAAAGCTGATCTTCTGGAGAGATGGGGACACGGAGGGGCTGGACAAGTGCCCTGCTTATTTAGCAAACTGAACTGGTTAAGGAAAACATTCAGCAAATGCTGAGGGCAGTACAAGACCGCAGGAACAGGACCAGCCCCTTTGCATGCCAACCAGACATTAGGTCAGTTTAAGATGTTACACACAGCTTCATCACCAAAATGCAGATGAAAAGGAAGCAGCTGATTGCCTATATCCTCTGTTCAAACACCACAATTCCAGATCTTGTGGGGGAGAAAAAGGCCCAGTTTCACATTTTTAATCCATATGGTAATTACAAAGAGAGTCTAGTTAATACACAACTGAATAGTAAAGGTTACCTTAAAATAAAATGTCACACAACTTCTACGGTATTTACACTATGTAAAGTAAGGAACACCCCTTGGCGAACTAAAACCCATTGTAAATAAGGAAATGCATCCAAGTCTGGTAAGGCCGATAGCCAAATGAAAACAAAGCTATTCCTTGCCGTGCTTCCCACAGCATTGATTTGATTACTCCATTAAATGGTGCTACATCAGTCCCATCAGAAGCTAAGGAGTATGACCAGATAGAAAAAGGTGACTGATCAATAAGAACGTATTATTAAAACTCCAGCAAATCCCATTTACAATTCAGAATTTACAAGAACAGAACTAAAACCAAATGAGATTATTAAAATCTCTCATCAGCTCTAATTTGCACAGCAGAAGGCACAGTCACTCTGTCCTACCTATATTAGGATGAAATTGCAACTACTTTGCTTAATAACTGACCTGATGTGGCCAGAACACTGAAAATCTCCAGGGAAAAGCAGAACCAAATTTTATTATTCCTCCCAAACCACATTCATATGAAAACAAGACCACTGGGTTGCATCAAAACACACATCAGAAACATTGTCTTCAACATTACACAGAGAACAGTAGCACAATATTCTTCTGCTCTCCTTTAACTACTGCAGCTTGAACCAGGCTGTAACAATTACAGACACAAACAATCTTAACCAGTACCACACAACTGCCCAACCCGAGGATTAAAAGCCATAAGCAGCAGAGGCATATTTATTTATATCCAATACCCAGATGACAGATGATGAGCACAAGATAAACCCTGATAATGGAGGGCTATGGTGTCAGCACTGCCTACAGAAATAGAACTCACTGAGGGGTTGGCTGCACCCTTTTTTCCAGGAAGCAACAATGGTAGCAATCCAGCCGAGTTGTTATTTGTGAGAGTGGCAATTAAATAGTTAAAAATTAAAATCCCTACTCTGTTACACATGAAAACCTCCCAGAAGTTTGAAAGCTGATTTGCTTTCTCCTACTTATTTTTTCATTTTTGTGCTTAGACTATATTATGACCGTAACTTTTAGAGTTTCTTACTGAAATACCTATATATTACTACTTCGCTATAATGTTTACCTTGATTCCTCTATCATGCAATAGAGAAATGTTGAAGAAAACTATTCTAGAAGCATCTTTCAAAAAATTTCCCAGTATATCTTTAAGGAGCCAAAATATATGCTGCACGTAATACAGCCTCTGAAGTCTAAGTGTTCCACTACACTTATGCTTTCCATTGAAAAGCACTAAAGATCATGTCATGTGTGACCAGTGTGAAACATGAGCTGCAAACAGAAGCACTAGGGCATTTCTGAAGGTGATCTGAGATTAGGAAAACACACGCTAAGTACGTTTGTCCATTTCAATTAGTTTTTACCCTTGGATACAAAATGAGTAGCTAGGAATATAATTACAGCCTCCAAAACCACTGCTTCCAGCAATTGTTTAATTTTGTAACATTTCCAGCTCCTGCATTTGAAAACATTTCAATACCAGCCAAGCACAGCCCACACCAAGTTTCTGCCCTCAAGACAAGTTTCAGTGCCTCGTGTGCCACACACAAGCTAAGTTTCAAAACCCCAAACAAACAAGTAAAATTAGAAGAGTTGCTCCCAATCCTGAGCCCTCCCCACAATCCCAGTCCAACAATCCAAATGAATCCTAGTGACCGCCTTGCTTCTTCGGGGAGTCTATCCCCGATTCGGTGAGACACACATCTGGTGGGCTCTGCTCCCCTACCTCAAGTAATGTGCTAGGAAAGCTTTACACTGACATTAAACTCAACTCTTAAGACTTTACATTACCTTTTTTTACTTTTCACCATAGACTGATACACTGGTGCCAGATGCAGTTTGATAGGCTCCACTATTTGCAAGACTGCTGTCCTCTTGTTTCTGTAGAAAAGGAAAGGCAGAAGCTGAAGTAATGAGCACCCAAGTCCTCTTATCTTAACATGGGAGACTCAGGAGCGTGCCTGACTCAGGAAGCAGAAGTGGATTCTTCCCCACCTGTAAACCCCATCTTCTCATCACAGTATTCAACACAAAAGCTCCCCTGCGTTTCCCAGATGTAATCTCCTGACCTTTCCTATCCTCTGGAAACACCCAGGAAGCCAGCACAGTGCTGCGCCACATCACTCTGCTTCTAACACCGTGTTTTCCACACCAGACTTTATAGCAATGGGTTTTAAGATAGAATCATCTGACTTTATTACAATGCTTCAATTACTCCCCAGGACTTACATTCAATATTAAAAAAAGAAGCGGACACTGACCTAAAGCAATGATGCAAGTCAATAAAAACCACCTTTGTAAGCTACTTCTTTCCCATTCACACATTCACAACACTGCACCGAATGACAGAAATATCCCTTGTTTGCGTTGTCGAAAGGAAATAATATAACTGAGAATCCCGAGATCTGCATCCTAAAATGAGAAGCTGCAGGTGAGAGCAAGCAGAAAGCCCGAAGCGCTCCTGTCTGTTATTTACATGGAAAACCCATCTTATCCGCAATAAAGCCAGGGGCAGTTTGAGGCGTTTCTCCTTTCCCCCAACGCAGCCCGCTATGACGAGGGATTATCTGCTAAACAGGGCTCCGCGAGGGAGCGGTTGTCTCCTCCGGCGCCTCAGAACGGCAGCTCCAGAGCCCTTCCTCAGCGGCGGCCTCTCGGCGGGGCCCCCGCGGGCTGCGGCAGCCTCGGTAGGACCCGCCCGGGGAACACACACACCCCGTCCCTTCTCAGGTAACCGTTTACCGGCGGCCCCAGGGTCACGGAGCAGCAGTAGCGGCCGCGGGGCGGAGGGCTCGGCGGGACAGATGGTACAAGCCGCTGAGCCCGGCCCTCCCGCAGGGCCGCCCCTCCGAGCGGCTGCCAAGTGCCTCAGCGGCCGATGACGGAGCCGCGAGTGCGGTGCGAGCCACGAACGCGACGGAACTCACCTGTGCTGCAGGTGCGTCCGCAGCTCCGACCCCGCGGCATGCGGGCACTCCGCGCCTGCGCGCTGCGCCGCGGGTCCACGCCTGCGCGGGACCCTGAGGGGGGGAGTCGGGACTACAAACAAGATGGCAGGTGGGCCGGCGCCATCTTGGGGGTAGCTTCTTTGCGCCGCCCTCAGCCCGAAGCGCTGGGTCCGTGCTGCCCGCCCAGGCAGGAGGTGGTACCGGTCGTCTGGATTTAACTCCGGTGGGATCTCTGCCTCGGTCCCCTCGCTGTCATAGTGACTCCTAAGCCCTGACCGCATGCCCTAGCTTAGGGAGCTGGAATGGGGGGCGGGGGGGTACCAGGGTCGGAGACGGGCTGGCTGTGGCGATGCTCGGAGCAGCTTCAAAGCTGCAAACATCTCTGTGTTCGTTTTGTTTGCGTTCTTTCTCCTGTCCTTCCAGAGGTAAGACTAAATTCGTGCTAGACCAGGTTTGCTTGTTCCCCCACTGGAGGCTCCGGCAGTGTGGATGTTGGGTGAACCCTCCCCAAGGTCACTGTTATCCCTCTGTCCTTGTGTTTGAAGCCTGGTTCTGGGGCCGTGCTTTATGAGGGAGGGCATCCCAAACAGCCAGCAAGCTCCGTGTATCGCCTGGTGCTTCTACCCCCTAAGCGGGGTGTGCGCTATCCTCGAACTCCTGCTGCCTTTTCCCTCCACCCCCAGCGCCTCTCACCTTACCCTTGGTAAGGCCCTGCTCCAAACATGATGACACCAAGGTGTTTCCCGGACATAATGCATATTCTGGTTTCTGGCGCCACCCGGTGGTCCTACGTACAGCTACTAACTCGTTTCTTAAATTATTTAAGGCTGTTACTGAACAGCAGCGGAGGAGGGGAGGCAAAGCTGAGGCAGTGTGCAGGTAAAACACAACCGAGCGTGTTCCCAGCAGGAAAGGAAGAGCAGCACTAGAGTATACTGCTGCTGGGGTCATCCCAGCCCTGCGGAGTCCTCATCAAAGCATCCGATTGAGCTAGAGGGTTGCTGTGCATGGCCTGATTCTGTAAGCAGTTCAAAATCTAACATTTCTCCCTGTGCCTGCTCTTGTGACCATGCGATAAGGTGCATAAAGCATACACAGCTGCAATGCAAGGTAAAGGGAGCCTAATTCATTGTTTTTACCACAGGAGGCTCATCTGAATCGTTGAGGGCTGTCCCAGGGGATGGATGGCTTGTTTCCACTGAACACAGTGGAAGGGACAGGGGGAATCAGGTAAAGAGCCTGGGGGCTGGCCCTTAGCAGGCACCTCTCTTTTCCATTACAGTATTCAGGAGAACAGCAGGACACAAACATAACTGTGCCATCTCTGCATACACCGCCCTCACTACGTTCATTCAAATCTATTGGGCCAGCATGACTTCTCATGCCTTTTAATGCAGAGAGCAAAGCTGTCTGGATCCAGAGGGCAGAGCTGTTACGGCATTGGATCCTGATCTCCTGTAGAAACTGCCAGCAGCAATGCCTCAGTAGGACGTGCTCTCCTTCTGGCTGCACTTGCCAAGCATCTTCCCAGGCTACAGAAGTCATGATTCCTTATCTTCAGTCACAGATGGGAAATGAAGAAGCATGCTGCACTGCAAGGCCAGAGATCATGGAGAATGGCGAGCTTATAAGGTAATTGTGCAAGACAACATGATGTAAGAGTGTGTTTCCAATATGTATTGGAGCGCAAGTCCGATAACCTCACTGCATGGTGTGCCAGCATCAAAAAGAGCCTTTGAAGAGCTCCTGCAAATGGCTGCTGCTTCTCTGCAAGACAGAACACTAATAATGCTTTGAGGGCAGGGTTGCAAAGTTGCTTTCTGCAAACCTCATTTCTTTGTATCACAGCCAGTTATTCACTCATGCTTTCTGTGGCTTTGACAACAGTGGAAGAATTGAAAGGAGCACTCTTACTTCAGTGGTATGTAGAAAAACACTTTCCACATCATCACTGCACATCCATTGTATTGAGCATTTACTGACAACATTAAGTGGGGCAGTGCTGCTTACTGTGCAAAGCAGAAGTTGGCTGCTCTGTTTTCTCAAGGCAGAAAGCTGCCTTGCTGAGTCTGGGTGGTTTATGGTCAAGGAGCACAGACATGAAAGGGCCATATACCTCTTCAGCAGCTCCACTGAATGGGGAAAACTCTTCTCATTTTCAGCACAAACCCTGTTTCTGCCCAAGCTGGGAGTACTGGCTCTTTGTGTGCAAATAGGGATGGCTCCATATCTTCCAGCCTAGAAAACAGATCACATCAAATGCCTTTTTCTTTTATGAACCCATGTCTTTTCTTCATTAAATATTTACTTGTTTAGCATTTACTTTCTCTGCATTCACTTCCAAGTAAGTATTAATGGTAACTAAAGTAATGAATGCTTAGCGTGTCTGAAAGCATAGCTGTGTATCAGAGGTGTGCAAAGGAAATAATGGGAAAGGGGAGAATATAATGGATGGACAGCTTTTTTTTCACATTTTTTTTTTTCTGAACAAGCTCTAAGTGGGACAACACTACAAGGGTTACAATAAAGGGTGGAAGAAAATCTTCACAAGACACCTGGGGTATTGTCTCAATGCAGAAGAGCAGGCTAAGGAAGTAGTCAAGATATGTAAAGAAAAGCTATACATGTATATGTACATAAATGGTTATGATCACAGGTATGTCATATCTCATAAATTGTTACTTATATACATTATACATATATATATATAGTGAACTGATGTAATATGGATATAGAATTAACTGAATGCATGGTCCTGGAGACTTAGTACTTTGGGCTTGAGCTTTGGACTTAAGTATGCTCAATTTATGTAAAATAATTAGCAAATTAAAATATGATTGATAGAAGACAGCCTATAAGCATGGTGCCGTGTAGTAAGGAACTAATGCTCATCCTTTTGTAAACATCCTCTGATGCTTATAGAACAGAACTCTGGCTTATATATAAAACAGAACTACTGAAGCTCAGACTATGTTGTGCTGCTCAGCCCCAGCACAACGCTGGCTTGTCTACAGAACACCTATGTGACAAATGTATTGCCTCATTAAGCAGGGCAGAAGCAGTCCTGTTCCTCCCAGGGTTTGGGGGCTGACTCTGAAGCAGGCTGGGGGGAGAGGAGGACCCTGGGAGGCTGGACACTTCTCCGGGAGTCCCAAGGTCAGGATGACCCCCATCTCTCTCTGTTCGCCATTCAAATGCATGGAGGTTGACACTGAGAGAAAATCTGAGAGGTTTTCAAGAAACTAGCTGAAGCCTTTGCATTACTGTTTACTACAGAGCAGCTTCAGGCTATTCCCTGGCTGCAATTTTTCTGGATGGGGAATGAGTCAGCCAGAAAATCTGTTTCATACTGAAGCAGAAGAAATCTTAAGACAAATTGCACATAAGAAAAAATTGCTAGCTCTACATCATACCCCTCCTGTGTTGTAGACTAAACAAGAAATTAGTCATCTACCTGCTTATGTAACCAGAAAGCAAAATGCCCTTGATGTGAGAAGAGTGGGACACCACAATGTGATTCCAGTTTTTGAAAGCAATTTGGAGAACTACAGACCACAGAGTTAAATGTCTCTATCAGGCAAATGCATGGAAGCTACAGCAAAGAATGTCATTGATGGAAATGTGGGAAAAATACAGTAAAATAGTGATGAGTCATGATGGTTTTATAGAGGGGAAAAGTGCTTCACTGGCAAAGCAGAGAGGCTGGAGGTCCCCTTCAAGAATGTAACCAGTAGACCAGAGTTAATAGCCCAATTAGTGGACATGTGTCATTCTCTAGAATGCAAAAAAGCCTTAAATTTAAAATTTTAAACAAGCCTTTTCTTTTTATTCTTTAAATGCCAATAGCCTTTCTCTGACATTGTCCTTTCTTTGAGAGCTGTGGTTCCAAACATGGATGAGGACTCTTTACTGAGCACTGCTGTCTTCTACCAGGTCAGCCAGGCTTGTGTTTTGAAAGCATGTCATAAAATCATTGGACAAAGGATAAGAAAACACAGCTAGCACAAGCTGATATTGCTAAATGGTGAGTACAAGTGGTTTTAAGCTCAACTGGCACCTGTGGACAAAGGGAAACCCCACCTGATCGCAACCGCAGTTTTCTGCCTCTGTCTGGCCCAGCCCTATTTTCTCCCAGTGCATGTGATCTTTGCCCAGTGTCCCTTGGGAGTTATTGTCCCCACACACATCCTTCTGGCATTTAGACCTGGCTTTCCATTTCTGTGGGTAGTGTGCCCGTGTTTTACATAGCACAAACACCAAAGGCTACCCCAGTAACAGAGGCTGGCCACTGTCTGGTTTGGAGGCATGTGTGGGAACCTCCAGGCTAGACACAGGCTTGGCCTCTCCTTTACACATTTGGGGTTGGGTGGGCACCTCTTGGTCAGCCCCGAGCACCAGGAGTGTGTGGGTTTTTTTGCCCCCCGGGGGCTTGGAACTGTGCAAACCATGGTCCCTGAGCTTGCCTTTGCTTCTTGTTACTTTCTATTTCCAGTTAAACTTTAATTACGAAGTTCACCTCTTATTAAACAATCTTTTCCTGGATACACTTTTATATATATTTATGTTCTGCAAAAATAAAAAGAATGTATAAAAGTGAATTTGTATCTGTGTAATATGTTTTTACATATTTTTACAGTTTTGCATATGTAGAAATAGGTTTGTATATATACATAGCTCTTTCTATAGCAGGTCAGGTAACAGCCACCCTGTAGCCTGCATGGCCTTTGTCCTGACTCCAGCTTGTGCTCAGTGCCCTGGTGCAGGTGCTGGGTACAGCCCCTGTGGAAGAAACATGCTCCAGCTCTGTGAGGAATCGATTATAAAAACGCTTGCTGGAACACAAGATGGAAAAGAGGATAGCAGAAACAGGTTTAAGCACCTGCTGTTGTGGTCTTTAGGGTCTTGTTTAACTCCATCATTTCTGCAGTTGGGCAAAGGCTGTTTAATAGAAACATGCTGCTTCACTTCAAGATAAGGACAAGGACAGGCTGGTAGTGTCATCTCCAGATGCCAAGTGGGAGCTGTCTACAGGCTCCTCTAGTACAATTTGCTGGTGCAGCTCATCCTGTGGCAGGGGTCCAGACCAAGCTTCCCCCCGCAGCACACGCAGCTATGCCCCTGGGTCAGAGCTTGCATGGGTCACCTCGATGCCCTGTCAGGATCAATGGGATCGGGGATCTTGCAGCATGCTCCGGGGGCAGTCGTGCTGTGGCTTGGCTTTGCAGAGGGAACCCAGCGTGTGTAGGGAAAGAAGAGACAGCGATCTTAACTTTTGTTATACATAAATACAGATAACGTGACAATTGAGAGGTGTGTGAATCCTGTGATAAGACACTGAGAACCCAAGCAAGGCAAACAGCACCGAGCTGGGGAGGCAACAGCCCTGAGGCCGTTCTCAGTGGTTATGAAAACCACAGGTAGGAAGCACGGACGTAAAGAGCAGCACAAGAACCGCGGGCGGGGCGGACGCGGCCCCTTTAAGAGGGAGAGCGCGGCAGGCGCACCCCGCCCGTGGTTTGGTCTGCTGGTGGTACCTGGTAAGGATAGATGTCAGGGGGGAGCCCCACAGCCAAGCTGATCCAGGACTCTC
>JAVHNF010056856.1:13456-24285 GCA_034783455.1 Micropsitta finschii
GGGACCTTAATGCTCATCTAGTTCCAAACCCCCTGCCATGGGCAGGGACACCTTCCACTAGACCAGGCTGCTCAAAGCTCTATCCAACCTGGCCTTGAACACTTCCAGGGAAGAGGTGTCCACAGCTTCTCTGGACAACCTTTTCCAGTGTCTCACCAACCTCACAGTAAGGAATTTTTTCCTACACTCTAAGTTAAATCTACACTCTTTACACTTGAAGACGTTCCCGCTTGTCTTATCACTATATGCCTTTATGAAAAGTCGCTCTCCAGCTTTCTTGTAGTCCCCTTTAGGTGCTGTAAGATCTCCTCTGAGCCTTCTCTTCTCCAGGATGAACAAGCCCATCTCTCCCAGCCTGTCTTCATAGGAGAGATGCGCCAGCCCACTGATCATCCTCATGACCCTCCTCTGGACTCACTGGCATGCGTCATGCTGGATCCAGTATGATTTACTCAACATTCAGACTTCTTTTTCTTCCTAGGCAATTTAGTAAGCTGGTTTTTAATTTGTTAAGAACCATAGCATATTTATTACAAAACATGCAGTACTAGACATCATATCACAAAACAGCAATCATGCTGTACAGAACCACTCCTGTTAGCAGCTAACTAGATGATCTAACTGGAGCTGGCTCATCATAGAGGGAGAAAGCCAACTCAAGTTGCAACTCAAGCTTAAAAATACATCATGCTCAGTTTAGGGTTTGTGTGCTAAAACTGTATCTCAAGAGCTCAAATCAATGCCAGTCAACACAAAGATTCAGTTTCATCAGTGAAAGCCTTAGCGTACAACAATGCACTAAATATATAGGGTCTGAACTAAAGCAACTACATCAGCTTAATCATGCTGGTTTCAATTTTTCTCATCCAGACAACACTAGACGATCATCAGCAGAAACCCGCCAGTATTAAAACTAGTTAACAGATTACTGACATAGTGTTTGTAATGTCCATGTGCTATTCACTTTTATGAACTTAACCAAAGACTAATTAAATCTGCAAACCTATAAAATGCAGTGCTGGCTAACCTAAATCAGATTATAGTATTTGTTATTACACAAAATTGCTGGTTTCTAAATACTGTTGCAAGCAGAGTTGGGAAACATTAATCAAAACTAATTTCTTGTTTGCTACCAAGAACTACAGACTTTCTCCCCCCACAGCCAATGAAAACAATCCTAATCCTCATTACGCACACATCCAGAAAGTAAAAGCTAGAAGTGTGATAAGTGAAGTTACTATTTGCCAAGGACAGTTTAAACCAAATGCTTACAAGGAAAACTGGAAGTGCATAGTTTTCATATTAGCCTATTTACAGGCTGCTCCCAGCTTCAACTTTAATGAGCAACATGTTTCTCATCAATTTTGTCTTGATGAATATAGAAGGGACTGTAGCCAGGATGCATAAATCAGGAATACTGGGAGAGCTGCAAGAGCAATATGGTAAAAAAAACAAACAAACACAAAACCACCCACCGAACAAAACACCTTGACAGCTCGGAAATGCAACAAGAAACAAATAACCAAGAATGCTTCCAGCAAGTAACTACTATATGCTATACCAGTGTGCATTTCAACCAGAATCTGAAAAGACAAAATACAGGATTTTTTTTTAATTTGCCTATGTAGATGACAACAGGATTTTTAGTAATTTTTTTTTCTTCACTAAATCAAAATGTTGGCAATGTATCTACAATTTCAGCTCAATCATGAAAACTGAGTTAAATCATCTACAATTTCAAAGGCCTGCAAGCAGAAACATGAGAGAGGGAAAACTGAGGTACAGAATTCGGAGCAGCAGGAAAGGGAATAAGAAAGTCTGGTAACCACTGCTGCTAATAAAGACCATGAGTCCTCAGAAAAATAGTCATTTATCTTTAAAAATATATTAATAAATGAAAAGACCACTGAAGATCACATGGGAACATGTTAAAATTAAGTAGGCTGAAGTCGCACTGAAGAGTATGGGTTTTAACCACTATAAATTTTTTGCACTTTACTGAAGCATTACTCAAAAAACTTTCAAAGTTTGTAACAAGCAGTAATAAGAGGTCATGCTAAAAACTGACATCTGTATGGGGGGAAACATTTTTTTGATTTTCCCTTTCTATCAGCTAGCCTTGATCCTCATAAGCAGGAGTCTGAATGTATTCGACAAATAATTATCTCAGGTTCAGCCACTGGTTATCATCCCACACACAGTTTAAAAGCTTGCTGGGAATCAGAGCAGTAGAGGTCAAATGATGGGACTATAAGCACATAGTAATAAATCTGAGTTAGGCAATTCCGACACAGTAGCCAGGACAATCACCCACCACAACAGTTACGAAGCTGCGCACTCCACAGGCTGCTGCCGTAAACAGCTTTCCTCAGTTTCAAAGACATTACACCACTCACACATCAGCAAGGCTCTTTCTCAACACTTCCTATGGCACACTGCCATTTCCACAGAGAGAACTGCAAGATCTGCACAAGGTCCACTGCTGAATTACCAAGTCCTAGTTATTGACACTCAGTGCCTTTGTTTTAAAGGCAAAGTGTCTATTTTTCAAATACATGGTCCATTAGCCTGTACATTGCCAATTGGATAAAGAAGCAGAAAATATTGACACTACACACTATCAATCAAGTAATTTTAAATCTAAGGTAGCTCTCCCTAAATGTCGTTGCAACAATTCTATTTCAAAGATAAACAACATTCTGACAAAAACATAATTGCAAATTGTCATCATCCCACCACTGCTGATAATGCAAAGAGCAAACAGGATTTTTACATAACCACCTCTGCATCTGTTAAAACTGAAAAGGAAATGGTATCCAGTTAGAGCTGCTGAACACCACACACAATACAACTATGGAATCAGCAGCTCTAACTTCTGTGGGGCAGTACAGGGGTTTGTTTTATCTGCACAGCACTAGAAAATGTGATGGTACTCCTGGACCAACAGCACAAGGAACTTCATTAATCAATCAGCAGTACCTCAGGAAACTAAGACTAAGGATTAGACAATCTAATCGGGAAACTAAATTAAGATGAAATGAAGTTCTGCTAAAGTACAGGACTGTTATCTAGTATAAACTCCTAATGTGCCATTCCAACATCATGAAAGCACCACACACCTCCATTTTTTAACCACCCTTTAAAAATTCCCTGTTCTGAGGGAACCTGTAAGCTTAAATAACTGGACTTGGTTCTGAAGTTTCTGAACTGAAAGCAGAAAGGACTACAGATCCAATTTTGTATACACTGGTCTCTACATTTGTCATTCTGCCACATTTGTGAGTACTACAATAAATGTTTGCAACCATTGCATTCAAAGAAGTTATTACAAACTGCTCTAAGGAAGCAAAAGGAAAAAAAATCTTCAAGAAAGGGCTATAAGCACAATTCTGAGGAAGCCCTCAATAAGAAGCAAGAAAAAAAAAACTTGAGCTTTTTTCATTATTTTATATTTTTATTCTAGAGAAAGGAATTTGCCCGTAGTTTATACAAATAACACTGTATTTTTTTGTCAAATACATCCTGTGTAAATCTGGCACAGGGAATAGCCTGGTTAGCAAGATACAAAAAAATTCTGTGACTAGCATGTACATGTCACGTACTCCTATTGTGACTATGCCTCCAGAGACTGTAAAAAAAACATACTGTTCACATTAAAACCTAATACTGATATATGGTGATGAAGACACTTGACCTTGTATTCACATTTGAATCTCATAAACCCAAGCTCAACTTTTCTGAGCAGTCAATGTCAAATCTTAGTCACCAATTGTGACTGCTGCCAGCATATTAATAGGATTTACTGTTACAAACTTGGTAATACATCAAGATTTTTAACAGTGTAATTAAATTCAACTTGAAGCTCAGGATATGTCTGGGGTTTTAATTTGTTATATTTAAGATAATCTGGGTAAGCTATAGGAAAGCAACAAGCTTGGCATTGGGCTTTTTTGAATGAGAATCACTACCATGAAAATAAATTGCAAATACAGTCCTAAGGTTTTTCTAGTGTAAAACTTTTCTAAGAACAGAAAAGTTCTGAAATTATTAAGGGCAAATGCAGTTAGATTTGTACCACATTGCTATTAAGGCCTGGATCAGCTTCCTCTTGAGAAACAAAATCTTATTACATTTGGAAAACATCACTGCTTGGCAAAAAACCAAAACAAAACACACAGACCCCACAGATGCCACATCTCACCAGTAGAATAAAAATCACTGATAGCAACTTTAAACTGGAGAAAAGGTCAGGAACAAGAGTCTTGGAGTTCCAAGTTTCCAGCTCACACTTATCTTGTAGACACTACTTTACCCTATAAAAGAGGCATCTGGATAACTTGACAATAAAGCCTGACAGAAGGAACACCTAACAGCAATGTCACAGTGGAAAAGGGGAACTTCGGGGTATCATCTCTTGAAGGCTTTATAAATAAAAAGGCACAAAATAAAAACACTCTTCTTTAAAGCACTTGTTGCCCTTGCAACTCTTCCTTCAGTCAGTAAGTAAAAAGCAAGACTGCTAACTCACATAATTTCTCAAGACCTGTTTTTCAAGCACGCTTCTCTAACTCAATTTGTGTATCCCTATGATCACCATTACACCTGCACTATTCTTCCTTTCTACAGGAGGTGGCTAATCCTATATAGTTAAATGCATCCATTTCCCCTCTCTTCTGAAAGCTAAGACAAATATTTATGAGAGTCACATTCAACTTTTCACCGATTTCTCAAACCATAAAAGCAGATATGATGTAAGGTACACCAATGTCAAGGCTAAAATAAACTGGGAAAGAAAAAAGAACACAAACTCAAAATTTATATTAAAATTAGAGGAAAGTTTAAAGGAGAAACAGATTCTAAAGATAATGCTTGGAAATAACAGGAGAAAACAAAATAATGTTTTGTCATCTTAAAACAACATCCTAAGGCAGAAACCAGAGGGTTTAACGTGTTCACTGTCTTTCAAAATAACATTTTAAAAAAGAAATAGTACCAGCATTACAATTTCAGGTTTACGAAATTTTTAAATTCAAATTCAGCTGTATATAGCTACATTTTTCCTCCCAGAGAAATTAGGGGAAGGCAGGATATATGATCCGTTATCTCTATAGTCTAGGAATGAACAGCCAGAGTACTGGGGATAAAAGGTAGTGGGGAGGAAAGGAATTTACTTATAACAAAGATAGTAATTTTAGCAAATACTGCTGACACTAACAGAAAAAAAAAAAAAAAGAAAAAAACAAACAAACAGAAAAAAAAAACACTTGCATCTTTCAGCAAGTAAGATTCTGCAAAATTTGCATCTGTAGACTAAGTTCACATTAGAGCATCTTACAGCTGAGAAGCTTATAAAAACACAAAAACTGTGAATAATAAAAAACTTTCAAAATCAAGTATGACGTGTAATGAAGCTTAATCACACAACTTTCTACCAGGATGAAGAGCCACAGCACTTACCAGGACTACAGTTGTAGTAAGCTGACACAAAAAGGGGAACCTGTTCCAAGTGCACTTTTTGTTCCCCAGGTTGCATATCCTTGCCCCCTCTACACAGAAGCCAACAATCATATTCATTTACCAATACGATGGGGAGAAAACAAAACATGCTCATTTTTTCTTGCACCAGTTACCTATCAGATCAATAAGCTGAAGTGAAAACTACAGACACGTGACTACTAGATCCAGAAAGAATGCAGTGAAAGAGCTTGGCTTCCTCTTAGGGAGATCTGAAGGAAGAAAGCAACCTGCTGTTCTTCATAGAGTAAAGATTGTTGAGCATTACAGAGCACAGCATGGAGCATAATGCGAAATCATGCCCTCAGTCACTCTCTTCTGGCTGCAGCTATTTATAAGATGACTGTCCTTTCTGCTTTCCACTGACACTTCTCCAGATGTTACCAGCCCCCAAGTTGCACAGGTGCAACTGAAAACACCAACCCTGGTTCTTCACTGGTGCTGCTGAAACAATCCAGCTCAGATGGAATGTCTTTTTTTGCATGATTTTTCCAACTTCAACCACTTTAATTTTGATTAGGCAACCAAATGTACTTAATGGTAAGACAGCACGTTTCATATGACAGATATTCCTGGCTGGAAGGGGGAGAAGAGAGGGATGTCCAGACGAGGGCCACCTGGATGATCAGGGGGCTGGAGCACCTCCCGTACGAAGTAAGGCTGAAAAAGTTGGGGCTGTTCGGCTTGGAGAAGAGAAGGCTGCGTGGAGACCTCATAGCAGCCTTCCAGTATCTGAAGGGGGACTACAAGGATGCTGGGGAGGGACTCTTCATCAGGGACCGTAGTGAAGGGACCACATGTTTAAGCTTAAATAGGGGAAGTTCAGGTTAGATATAAGGAAGAAGTTCTTTACTGTAAGGGTGGCGAGGCACTGGAATGGGTTGCCCAGGTAAATGGTAAATGCTTCATCCCGGGCAGTGTTCAAAGCCAGGTTGGACAAAGCCTTCAGTGACATGGTCTAGCGCGAGGTGCTCCTGCCCATTGCAAGGGGGTTGGAACTAAATGATCTTAAGGTCTTTTCCAACCATAACCATTCTGTGATTCTATGTTAGGAGATGAGACTAGTAATTTCTAGTCTGGGTCAGCTGCAAAACCAATGCGAGTTTGTTGTTTCTGTTTGTTGTTTTGTTTTTTTTTTTTTTACTTGCAGCAACAACAAAATTGAAGTACTTGGGCAGGAAGATGCTTAAAGTAATACCTTTATCACTACCAAGGACAGATTGAACTACATCATTCCAGGAGCTAATTTATAAAATTAACTATGATAAAGGGCTTGTCAACATAGAAATAATTACAGAAACACTAAAACTCAACTAGTATATAGTAAAAATGTAATAGTAGCCCTGCAGTAGCCATGCTTTGTTCACTATGCCTTGTTTAACCTGCAGCATCACCACACAAATGCAAACACCCAACGCTGCTATGAAGCCCTGACCTACATCTTCCTACCTGTTTGCAAACTAGAGATTTATGCTACGACTGCCCTGCCAACGATTAAGCACCAAATACTACGTATCTCAGATCAGCTAAGGCCTGAGAGAAGTACACAAAGTATTTCTGCTGCAAGATCAACAGTGATTTATAGCAAGACTTCACTGCAATAACAGCATCCACTATTTCTGCAGAAATATAAAAGGAAAAAAAGTCGTTATTGGGAAAAGACTAATGTAAAGCTTAGAGATGAAGAGTTAATTTTTAATTGATTCCATCAACATCTTTTCTCTCGGTAACTCCCAGTTAAGCTGTTTAATGAGAACAGAAGGACCCAGCAAGTGTGAACACAATTTCTGCAGTACACCTCAACCATATTATCTGACTTTATCAGTTCCCCCCATTGCAAACTTCCTCACACTGCTATTAACTAACAACACTTATTTTGAAAGAAATTCCAACCAAATCTTCTGCTTCTCAAGATGTGTAAACTACCACTCTCAGTTTTGTGAATTACTAATACTTCCACATTTTCCCCCAAATTCTCTTATATTCTTTGGCAGAAGCTTCCAAGCACTTGATTATTATATTTACAACAGAAAGACAGAGAATCCCAGAAAAGCAGCACTGAAACAGTGGAGAGGTGCTGAAGCACCTTTTTTCTGACCATAAAAATGTGTCTAAAAAAAATCCCTCGAAAAGACAGAAACTCACAATTAAAAAACAATTAAGCAAAAATGCAAATTAGTATTTATCATACCTTTTAATTGCAAGCAGAGATAAGAGCTACTGAGACCTACTTAAAACAGTCTAAGGAAGAACTTTTTCCTCTGCAAGTTACACCAACTAAAAATAATTAAAAAATAAATAAAATATTATATAAATATTTTAAATAAATATATATAATCTCATAACAGTTTGGTAGTTCTTCATGTTCTCATCTCAGAGAAAAATAATCAGAACTTCCCACTCTTTTTTACTGGTAAATGTAGAAACACAGAAAGTTTAACTAATTTTCCAATCTTGGAATACTGTAAGTTTTCACACAAATTTGGATTATGATACAATAGCATTTACAGAATACGCATGTACATTCACTTCTGACTTTTCATTTTCCCATTCACAAATAGATTATTTGATAAAAAATTAAGCCATATTTTATTTCAATAAGAAAGAGCAACAGACCTATTTAATTCTGACATTGCTCTTACAATGTGTTACAGACGTGTGAAAACGTTGATGGATTTGTCAGGTTTCTACATGTACATTTAAGCCTATCAGGTGAGGCTGCAAATGGATTAAAGGTTAGAACTGTACAAAAGGAGATCAGAGCTACACCCAGCCCGGGCAGCATCCAGCTCTCTTCTCATCATTGTCTTAGAATAACTAATGGCAAAACATTAACTGGTTTCAAACACCTTGCTTCACCCTTAGTACTACCTTTTCAACCTCAATTAAATCCTAACTCATCTTGGGGGAAGAAAAGTACTTTTTAAACTAACTTCCCAGAACAGCACTTTGTTGGGTTTTCTTTGTTTGTTTGTTTGGGGTTGGTTTGTTTGTTTTATGTTGGGGTTTTTTGTTTTGTTTTGTTTGGTTTTTGTTTTTTTTTTAATGAGAAATTCCAAAATAGGTACCATAGAGTAAAGATTGTTGAGCATTACAGAGCACAGTATAAATCCACAGGATAAGTGTTGCAGTTAAGTTCTTGGTACCTGTGCACAGATCAGACCCCAAGGTCTCAACGTATACATACTTTATTTTTTGGGTGTGCAGCTTATTTAAGTACTTCTTATGAAAAATCTATACTAACAAACCTGGATAGATTTTCAGGAAAATTTAAGCCACACCAGGAAAAGTTACACACTGCCAGGAAAAGAAATACTATGACAAAGTGTTAGGCTGCTAGGCTCAGCTACAGATATCATTTATAATGGTGATAAACTGGAAAAGACACAGACCTAAGAAAATAAGATGTGTAACAGACATTCTCCTCCCACTCTCCCATGCTCAAACTTTACTCTTCTGGCAGAGAGTTCAATTCTTAGATAAGAAAAAGTTACCAAGTGGCTTTGATCCCAAAGTTTCAGCTCATGTTCTAGATGAAGTCAAAGTCTACAAGAACCCTGATGGCAAAGCATTGTAAGTTAAATATGCTTTTAGTGGAAGCTGGTGCTGCAGCACTGGATGCTGAACTAGTAGTCTATGACCTAGGCAATGTAATGGACCTGCAGCACTTTGCACTACTTGGAGCATCCCAAATGCTCAACAGACATGCACCCATGGAGTTATATAGTGTAGCCAAGGAGTTAAGAGAAGCATATATATCTGTAGCCTTCTTATCACTTACTGGATGGATGTTTCATAGCTAAAATAAAAAACTTTTACAAATACTGCTCTCAGAGAAGTCATCAGCAAGTAAGCCAGCACACCTAAGCCAAGAAGAGAATAAATGATACATTTATACCACATCAGAAAGCAATACACAACAATCAATACCATTAAATGTTAGCAGGACACAGAAGGAACAGAATTAATTCCCTCCTCCTACCCCATGATAGCAGGGGACATTCATCAGGACAATGAAGTTATAGCCTATCTTGTCTGGATCCAGAATAAACCTGATCAAGGTTCACGGAAAGCTGATGTGATTTTACATACAGGGTTCTTGAACTGGACATGGGTGAACATTTGACAAAAAAAGTAACGCTCAAACTCAGGTGTTAAGAGCAAACATTCTAGTTCGGCTTTATATTTCCAGTTGACCAAGTATGAGCATAGGACAATTATCAGGTCTTTAAATCACAAGCTTCTAAGTTATTTTTAAAAATTTAAAAATTATTTTGTTAATAGATTACAAGCTAAACATAGCATCAATGCAGAAACACTTACGAGAGGAAGAAAACCTGAAGAAAGTAACAGCCCTGCAAACATAAACAGCATACGCAACAGCAGATCTACCTAGACAGCTGAAGAATTAAGAGCCAAGATACCTCTCCTAAGACAGGTCACCATACTACTTGACCAGCAATTAGAAGTATAAAAAAATAGTCTTCTAAATCTGTTTTAGATGCAGTTTAAAAGAATGATTTCTGGATAATTTCAGAAATGTTTTCATGGAAACCAAATCTTTATAAGCCTCTAAAAATCCCAATTTGCTCCCTGAAATAAAAATCACTGCATACTGCTTATCCTTTCCTTTAAATTCTGCAGATCTGCTTTTCATCACAGCACAGTTTGCATTCCACAAGGGCCAATATCACTAGCTTACATAATAGTAAAACCAGCCTTGACACAGACAGCAGTAATTAACAGACATAAAAACAGCTCATGCAGCCGTACAACACAGACTAATCCTTACTCCTGCAAATGCCAAAGACAGACAGCACTGCATGTGTGTTTGCGTGTAGGTGGAGCACTCAGTCATTCATCCCAATCTTGCACATATAAACAAGAAAATGCAGTACAAGGGGAATAGAGATTACATCTTACCTCATTTAAAAGCATGAAAAAATAATAACAAAAGGAAAAAAAAGTATGGTAAAACTGTATACACTCAAGTAATTTCTCCCACTGAAGCTGTGATCCTAAGTTAATAAAATAATTTTAATCTCTTTCTCTGCTGATACACTTATAAGTCATACAGATAGTTTGGCAAACAGAGTAATAGGTTGAAGCACAATCCATGACATGACTTCAGGCTTCCCCCAAACAACAGATGCTGCAGACTGACAGCCCAATTCATTGTCAACGTAGAGCCAACAAATTTGATAGACAGACCAGAGAAATTCCCCAGCGTGTAGGAAGCTTCCATACTATTCACAATTCAGTCCCACTTTATTCATTGCCCTGCTGCTTCCTTCACCCCTTGCACTGTATGTATG